>JAWWTY010000088.1:8106329-8117433 GCA_035222235.1 Margarornis squamiger
TGTGGGGCTGCAGTGATAAGTAAAGGTGAGATGCAGCCAGTGTTTATTCTGGTGGGAACAGCAGGTCTGTGCTGGTTTAGCTGTAGCTCTCTTTTTTTTTTTTCTTTTACCTTCTGTCAGGGATCTATTCCTTGTATTATTCAAACATTTGTAATTTAATGCAAGTGCACTTTAAGCTTTGTATTTCTCTGTCATTTTGAAGGATCTTAGTAAATAGATAAAATAACATGGTACGGAAGAGAGATGTCATCGTGTCCTGCACTGTGACCCAGTGCTGTCCTCCCATGACACAGAAGCAATGGGAACAAAGCACAAGCTATTTTCTGGTCTTTTAAATGTGCCGTGGAGTCAGAGAAAATGTCCCCAAAGGCACATTTTTCAAATGTGCTGCTCCATCAGATGTTCTCCCCATCTCCATCTTCAGTATTCATTCAAAGTGTTACTCAGTTTTGGCCTGGTCTGACTGAAAAAAAACCCTAAAAACCCCCAAAAAACTAGTCCTTTTTTCAAACCTAATCGTCAAATTAAAGCTGAAAATACACCAAAAGTCTTTATAACTCATTTATGAACTTGGTCCTGTCCTTTTCTTTAAGGAAAAAGGAAACAAACTGCAGTGTTGGGAATTAAAAATGTTTGGGTTTTGATTGTTTTTTAAGGGTTAGGAAGAACCCAGTGGAGTATCATGAATTGTGTCCCACATCATATCCAAGAGTCTTTTTCAAAGGGGCTTTTCCATAGATTGCAGTGCTATAAAATTTCTTGATTAAAAATTTCAGTTTTCAGAGAGTATTTTAATAAGGCTTATATATAAATAATAATAAGGGTAAAGCTACTAATATAATAAGGAGTGTTAGGAAGTGTTTGGACAGTGTTTTAAAGAAATGGTTTTTATCCGTAAGCTTATATTTATTAGATCATTACAGTCTACCACAAAACTATTTAATTTCTTGAAAAAGTAATTGAAATCCCATGTTGTTGTCTTTTGGTGCTTGCAGACATTTATTTTTCAGCTTGCTCATTTTTCTGTTGCAGGAGTATCTGTTCCCTTCCAGTAAAATTGCACATATTGCACTCTGATCTCCTGAAGCGTGAACATCTAAATTTTTGGGTCAATTGTATGTTGGTTTTTAATATCCTGACACTTTGGCCTAATTTCCTCGAATTACTACTTCTATTTGGCCTAATTCCCTTACATTTTCTAGTGATCCTTCTGTTATTGTTGCTTCCTTTTTCTGATTGTGGTTTCTCTCCTAATAGTAGCAGAAAACAAGGTTGCACACAGAGATTCAAAATCTCAGTGGGGATCTGTCCAAGCAGAGTCAAAGTGTGTGTTTTAAAAGGTGTTCCACTTACTGTGTTTTTTAAATACGTGCACAGGTCAGGTTTATACTTTACAGTGGACTTGCTTTTGAGAGAGAAGGTTGTAACTCACTCTATCTGTGAAATGCTCATGGGAGTGTTCAAAATTGCTGATGCCTTCAGGGGAAAAATAGAGGAATTAAGTGCAGTTTGTCAGTGTGGATCTATGCCTCGATTTTAGGAATTTGGGGAAGAAAGTGGCCCGTGTACAATTTAAAAAAAATAAATCTTTGGTGTTCTGTGTAAAATGTCAGCAAGATTTTTACATGGCTGAATAGAAATTTGAGGTTTTTTCTGCCTGGGACAAACCCCCTGGACTGGCAGCAGATGTGCAGCTGAGGTGCATGATCAGCCAGGAAACGCCTCTCAGGGAACAGGTGTCCTCTGAGGAACAGGAGTTCTGCATACATGCATGTTTTTAAAAAAGGTTATCTGTTGCAAAGGACAGAAAGACATTTTCTTTCACAATATTAATAGGTGAGTATTTGATCAGAACAATTAGTGATGAAAATTGGAATTTTTTCTCTTTCACTCTGAAAAAAAATCTGGGTTTTCTTAAAGTGTTTCATTAAGAAACCTGATCTTGAAGATACTGCAGTGCCAGGTACTTTATGCTGAAAAAGTAAGAATCCATTTATTTATAAATGCCTGGGTTTAGTTGAAAAATTAATTAGTTGAGCTGCATATCAGATTCAGAGAGATGGAGGTCTTAGGACTGATGAGGAAAAAGAGAGGGCTTTAATGACTGCTTTAGTTTACTGTTTTTCTTGTGTATCTGCATCAAATTATGGCACTATTCCTGTGTAATTGTAAAAGACAAAGATCAAAGCACAACAATTGCTCTTAAGAGCAAAACCAAATTAAACAGGCAGGGAAGGATATTTTGAAGACTGTACTTTGAACACTGTACCTTAACCACAACCTTGAAAACCGCTGGTTTACAGCAATTTTGTGTAGTGACTTTCTGTTCTTAAATCTCTTAAACCAAAAGAATAATAATTTTTACATAATCACTGCCTTTTGAGAGGCTGCCACTCTTTTTTTTGAAGTTGCTTTCATTATACGGTTTCATGGATTTTTGCAGAGAAAATGAAAACTACAAGGGAAAAAAAAAAACCCCACAAGAGTTGTTCACCTTTCTAAACTTGCCGTGTGGATTTTCAATCCCTGTCCTCATTGGCTGTGTGCCTGAGTGAAGCTGCCAGTGCCATCCACAGGGACACTGCTCACGTAAGTGCCCGCTGCCATTGTGTGTAATTTTCACTGAAGGGCTTTATGGCTGTGATTTTCTGTGAGAGCAGATGAGCTTCGCTGCTTTTCCACCGGGATGGAGAGTGGGAACCACAGCCCTGAGCCCCAGCGAGGGGAGGTCTCAGCCTGTGGTGTGTTCTGTACCAGGGCCACAGAGGGAACCCGAAAGGTCTGTTGTTGTTTTCTATCCTGGCTGTCTCGGGAGATGAGCATTCTAACATTAGAAACTTGGGTTGTGCTGACCGTTCTCTGCTGAAAAGAACGTCAGGGTTGGCTGGGAAATGCTATGGATTAAGGGCTTAAAAGATAGCACAAGTGGAACCACAGGAAGCTTCTGGCGGGCGGAAAGAGCCTCTCTCACACGTACTTTGCAAAAATTGAGCTATATTGGATTAAGTCTAAGTAACTTCCCATTTTCTTGCATGGAGGCAGCCTGAGAAACACTTCTGAGTGAGTACCTTTGGCAATGACTCATCATCTACTCAGTGGAGAATAAAAGCATGTGCTTACTTCCATATTCCCTTGGTGGGGGAAGAAATAACTTTTATTTATTCATCATAACAACATCAAAAGAACAAACCTTTTTTCTTTGAAGGTCACTTATAACAGTAATGCAAAAACAAACGGTAATATTAACCCTTCACATTACTTCTGCACCACAATTAATCACAAAATACTGGTAACACTACTGAAAAACTTCCCTTTTCAAGACACTTGCCATTTTCCTCCATTGTCCAAGCATTTCGTAGAAAAACTACTGTTTCAGTTAAGGGAGTCATAGTCCCATGTACATAATTTTGAAATCAAAACAGCATTTATTGGGCTTTACACCCTCAGCAAAGATACCAGTTAGAACATCTGGTGATGGTGGATTTCTTCTAAGAAAGAACTTCTGTTTTTTTAAAGATCTATTATCTGTTGCAAATATTTAACTTCATGATGAGACGAAGAGATGACAAATTGTTTTTTCCATTTATAATACCATGAATACATTTGGAAAGTATACTGTGTGTAGGCACCAATTTGTACTGAGTTAATACTGACATACTCTGTTCCATGTAATTTCTCTGCCATAAAGAGATTTCCGTATAATCCTTGTTTCTATCTGGTGTACACGGGGGCTGACCCAGCAACATCTGAAGGAAAAGGCAGAACTTGAAGGGAACCAAATACTCCAAAAAAGGTATTTACACAGAGTGTGTTCATTATCCCCTTTGAATTGTTTTCTCTTTATCATCCCCTTTACGTTGTACCTGTGTTTATCATCCCCTTAAAATTGTACCTGCATTTATCATCCCCTTTAAATTGTTTCCGTGTTTATCATCCCCTTTATCATATACTAAGTGCAAAGCTTAATAACATTACAGTTATTTGTTAGGCAGTATCAGATTTGGTGAACGTTGACTGAAGCTGCAAGAATTCATATAGTACCTACTGAGTATTTTCAGAAAAAGATTATTTCAGTATGCTGAAACTCACATTACACAGACACAATTTCGGTACAACTAATTTCTGTAAACTATGACAACACAGAACAAATTCACTTTTTCTCAATATTTAGAAGATGACATCTAAAATGCCAAATGCAATCCAGCATCTCTGGGTGCACACAAAGACAGGGCCATGTTTCAAATGCAGAACAGGAAAGGAAAGGAAGGAAAGAAGGATTTTTAGATAGAGACAAGAAAGCACACGCAGTAGCTTGAAGGCTGCAGAGGAGTGTTTTCTACCTGTAAGACATTCAATCCTCTGCTTCAAATTAGGTGAAATGTGGATTTCCATCTCCCAAGTAAGTTTTGTATTTAGAACCACAGAATCATGGAATGGTTTTGGTTGGAAGGGACCCCGAAGATCACCTTGTTCCAACCCCCTGCCATGGGCAGGGACACCTTCCACTATCCCAGGTTCATCAGAGCCCCATCCAACCTGGCCTGGGACACTTCCAGGGATGGGGCAGGCACAGCTTCTCTGGGCACCCTGTGCCAGGGCCTGCCCACCCTTGGGTTGTCCTTTTTTAGGTCTGTCTGAGCAGAATGGCAGAGCTCTTCCCTGCTCCTAAGCCTGTGTGTGAAGTGTCCTTGCTGATGAAGACACCTCTGGATATGCCCCACCATCTGTACACTGGTGAAAAGGGCAGTGGCTGAGGACAAAGAGCTCCTGCATGACCTGGGGATCTCTTCTGGGGTGAGTCCAGAGCTGCAGAGAGTGACAGACCTTTGCTTAGATACAGACTCTGCCTCCCCCACCCTTCCCCTTCTGAGAGGAGCAGATTCCAGTGGGCCAGGAGCTAGAACAGCCCGAGGTGGCCCGGATGCCTCGTTGACAGTGTGAGCAGTTTCTTGGTGTCACACTCGGGGCTCGCTGCTCTCCGTGGTGGGCTGTGTGTGCTGGCCTGGCACACTCCAGAGCTGTGTCCCACCCTCCCGAGCCTCAGCCAGGCACCTGGAACACCTTCCCAGTCTGTGGCTGGAACTGCCCGGGCAGCACAGCTCTGTAACATGAATTTCATTGATGGTTTATACGGCGTGAAGCCACTGAAGCAGGAGACACTGCCTGTGCACACCTGCCCCTGCCCACGCCACCTGCACGCTGATGTGTCTGAGTTTCTTGGGTGCTGCACAAGCTGGACAGTCAGGCTGGTGTCCAGCACTTCAGTCAAATGTTTCAGGTTCCCAAAGTCCATGTGTTGCACCTCTCTAGGTGCAGAAAGAGTAGGTCTTTGGGGAAATCTAGGAGGGATAGTATTTACAACCTGCAATTACAAGTGGAGTGTTTAAGAGGCATTGCAGCTTCAGTCTGCCCCAGGTAAGTCAAAAAACTTACAAAACCAGCAAAACAAATATTCCTCAGTTTGCAGAAAGCAGCCTCATTAGTTAAGTATATCTTTTCATGTAGTCTCCAAGCTCTTTGACTCATCCCAAGGCACAGAGCTTTACACCACGGACCTGCTCTACCCTGTGATATGCACCATGACAATCAGGTAGTGCAGTGACTATTTACATATCATAAAGAGTTTGTAGCCCTTTTTCCCTGTTAAAGATTCAGTAATTGCTTAATCTGCTCAGACTGTAATCTGCTCATATGGCCTCCTTCGTAGCAGATTGGTATTTTTGGTCATCCTAGGAAAAGTAGGTGCTGCTGGTCCTAACTGTGTTTGCCCACAAGAAATCATCCCAGAAACTGTGTTTATGACAGTGATATCTTGAACTGGGGGGCGAGGGTTCTCATTCAGTGGTGGCAGAAAACCTGGCCTTATCTGATCCAGCGCTAAGGCTCCTGGCCCCTGTCCTTCTGGAAAAGCCTGATTTCTGCCTTTCAGGGTAACAGGAGGCATCTTCTCCAGAACTTCTCTGGAAGTTGGTAACAAGGAGTGAGATGGAGAAAAAATCTCTTTCTTTCCTGTTGCTGACTTACTGTCTTCTGCAGCAGCAGCAGCAGCACCAGGACTTAGACTAGCAGTGAACTGAGAATCAGAGCTCTCGTGATTTGCTTTTGTATTTTTGTTCTTGATGAAGCCACTGAGGGTTGAAATGAAGCTGATTTGTCCCAAATTGACACTCCTACCCATGGGAATCACACTGGGGTTATGTTTCTCTTCAACAAAAGGAGTCTGATAGTTTATCTTGTCAGGTGACAGTTTCCCAGACCCAGTCTGATCAGAGGTTTTCAATACATGAGCAGCATCTTTCCTGTCAGCGCTCTGGGGACTGGTGTTGAGTCTCTTTGATAAGCCCAGGCCACTGACTTTACCAGAGAGCTTTTCTATGGGAGTGGTACCCTGAAGCTCCTGTGGAGAAGTGACTCTTTTCTGGTGGAACACTGCTGGGCAGCAGTTTATGCAGGGCTCACACTGCAGCTGCTGCACGTGTGTCAGCTGGAACTGCGCTTGTGCCGGGCTGGGTTTTGGCGTCAGTGACAGTGTTTGAGAAGGGCTGCCCACCTGCCGTGGAGGATACAGCCCTCTCAAGCTGAACAGCTCTTCTGGAGTCTCCTCTGGGTCCATTTCCAAGGGGCAGCTGCTGGCGGTTTGGGAATGGCACTCCCCGAGCTCTGGGGGAGGCACATTCAGGTACTGCCTCGTTTTCTGCTCCCCTGGCGCAGACTTGTCCATGGTGATGAAGATCACCTCCTTGCCTCGCGCCTTGCAGGCGCGGAGCAGCATGTCCAGGGTCTCTCTGTCGGCAGAGTTCACGGCGTACACGAGGGCAGAGCAGTCGGAGTGGTCGGGCAGGCTGGGGTCAGCCCCACTCCTCAGCAGCAGAGACACCACCTCGGCGCCCGCTCTCCCCAGGCACGCGTGCATCAGCGCCGTCTTCCCGGACTTGTCCTGGATGTTGGGGTCAGCCTTGTTGTCCAGCAGGTATTTCACCATCTTTGCCTTGCTGGCGCTCTGCACGTCCGTGTGTTCCGTCATACAAGCAACCATCAGGGGTGTTTCCCCCCTGCTGTTGCTCTCATTGACATAGGCACCCCCGTCGATGAGCAGCCTGGTGAGGCGCAGGCGTCTCTGGTACACGGCTTTGATCAGGGAATACCCCTCTGGTGGCACCTCCACCGCCTCCATCATCCTGCTCATCTCACCCACACCTTCCCAGGGGCTGGAAACAAGATCTGCTTTCCAGAGGAGCCAAAGAGGTCCCCCATAAAAAATAGAGAAAAGAAAAAAAAATAAAAGAAAAAAAGAGAGAAGATTTACCTGTAGAAATCACTCCTGTAAACACCATCATATTTTGCAAAAAGACTATGAAGGGAAGAAGAAAAGAAAGGTGTTCCCACCCCCTAGACTTCAAGAAATACATTAAAAACTTTTGAAAATACTGGAATATAAGGTTTACAGACGGTTAAAGCATGGCTGTCACCTGTTTATTTCTGATTGTCTTTTACACGGTCCTCTGCCTGAGCAGATAATATCAGCCCTACAACAAAAGAAACATTGGACAGCATCAAAGTAAATCAGGAGGCTTCACACAAAAAATTAAGAGCTTAATGTGATAGAAATAGGCCTTGTGTGAATGTATACCTGCATACATACAACTAATACTTTTGTGTCTTACGTATCAGTAAAAATGTCTTGCTTGCTCACACGTGTGTAGGGAAAACCTTTAGAGACAAAAAATATCAATATTTAACAACTGGCAGAGCAATTCCAATACAAGATTAGACATGGATATGAAAATTACATTTGTTTTTTCTTTTCAGTCTATTTCTAGAGAAACAGAAATGTTTAACTACTTTAACTGCAAAGGAAATTAACAGAGACTCAATCTGATTCATCACTGAAAGCATTAGTAAAATTCTGGTGATTAACTGAAGAGCAGTAATTTAATTCTGTTTTACTTCGAATTCAAAAATCAAAGTATGACCTCAATGTAGTTTGTTCCAAAAGTCCAACAAGCGAAACTAAAAGTGTCTGATTTCCTCCCTGGAACTCTGTGGACAAAATCTGACTTTGACCTGCGGTTGTTTTTTCCCCCCTCTATCTCGAAAAAACACTTTTAAAAGGTAACTGCACTGAAATTACTTTAAGGATTCACTCCATTATACTGAAATTACAGGATTCAATAGTGTCCCACTCAGCTTTCAGTGAAGTGCAAAATCATTGTTAAGATTTTTTTTTTGGTGTACTTTTGACAAGTAATGTACTCAATATTTTCATAAAGTCTTTTATAAAACTGGCCAATCAATTTGTGCATTTAGATTTCCAGAAACAAACTGCAGAGAAATATCTTGTAGATAGCACACATATTGGAGTTCTCATTGTGTTCTGCCTTTGTTTTGACTTATGTGAAAGTTTTCACATGGTATTGTTACTTTTCTTTCCTGTTTGTCTAAAGCTCTTCTGACGCTTAACTGCTCCCTCTACTTAAGCAATGGCATATAGCTCTTCTTACACGGGAAGAGCCTTTTCAGCTGTAGAGATACCTTTTATGGCCAAAAGAATATTGAACACGCATGGAAAGAGAATAATGCTACCTGAGGTTGTGCAGCAGGTCAGCAATAAAGGTGAGGCTGTTTTTCTGACATCTGTTTTAATGCCTCCTGTTGCTTAAATTCACTGTTTCCGTGGACTTTACCAGGACTGTTGATGTGAGTGAGGACAGTGTAAGGCTGGCCTAAGACAACAGCTGAAGTTTGAAAGTTAGAAATGAACCTGCCTGGAGAAAGTCTGAGACGTTTCTGTGCAGAGAGAAGTGCAGAAAGACACATGAAATGGGGAACAAAAATCCACAAATACTTCAGAAACAGATACTGTGTGAACAACAGAAAGTGTTACACATTCACAACCGGAGTAATACAATGCACAACAGGTTCCTGAGTGCTGGTGACAACCGTGACTGCCCCTGGAGAATCTCTTAATCTCAGGAGAGTGGCTGGGGCTGCGCCATCCTAAATTTGTCACTGTGTGAACAAACTGCAGCTGGACTTTCACAGACCACACTGACTGTGGGAATACGAGTGCCCCACCTGGACTGGGTACAGCCTGCTCCGAAACCCCCACAGCTGAAGTGAAAGACCACAGTCCAAGCAGAACCCCTAAAAGAGCAACTTCTTTCATAATTCATCACAGATGGGTGCTAAACAGTTTGAGATTGCAAAATATTCCTAAATGTAATTAACTGTGATGGCAGAACAACTCCACGTGTTCCTACAAGGAAATAAGTCAGTTCTCACCTGTAAAGGTAAACTTTAAAAGCAGTTTAAAGCTTAAAAGCAGTTTCAGGAATAAGGAACCATGCAACCCAGCGTGTGACACCGAATCACGGACTGGTCTCTCAGATCACCCACAAATTCCTCTTGTTCTTGTACAAATAGCATTCCTGCAATGCTCTTTTTGTCTAGAAAGAGCTTAATTTTATTTCCAAAAGGTAGTATTGTCCTGGAAAGTGCTCTCAGAAAGCAGCACAGGGCACTCGTATAAAAACATGTTTTCAAATCTCACAATCAAAACAATTACAACACTGGGGGCTGGGGGTAGGGGGAAGGAGCACATCGATGTTATAATGTATAGACAAACATAAAAACAACCCACAGTTTCATGAATGTGTGATATGAATGAAGCAGTTCTTGCAGCATTCCTCACCTTTTTAACGTGAAAGCCGCATTTTCTGCCGTCCGTCTCAGCACCCTCAGAGTTAGTCAGGCTCTCACAGGTGTGTTCGGGGAGTCCTGGATCATTCCAGTAAAACTGTCATCGATTTTCATCCCTGAAAAAGAACTTGCTTACAGGCTTAAAGAGCATGAGCATTTCAACACCGCTGTGACTCCTCACATCCCCCTCAACCCTCGCAGTCAGAGTAGCAGAAACTCTTTTCCCAGCTGAAATTTACCACGTATGAGTAACACTCGGTTTTAAAAAACAGAAAACAAAAGTACCGTTCCCAGGGCGCCCACCCCTGCCCGCCCCCACCCCGAGCTCCCAGCGCAGCTGTAACACCTGGCGGACCGCGGGCATCCCGACGGAGCGCCGGGGGAGCCGCGGGAAGGGAATTCTCCGCAGGGAAGGGAATTCTCCGCAGGGAGATAAACTTCTCCGGAGGGACAGAGAGTTCTCCGCAGGGGCAGCAGCGGCAGCGTCGCTGCAGCGCCGGGAGCGGGACAGGCGACAAGGCAGTGCCACCAGCGCCTCGGCAGGGCTGCTCCCCAGGGAATGCCACCAGCAATCCCGGACAGGGACACTGCCCAGGCACCGCCGCCAGCCCCTCTGGGCAGGGCTCATCCCCAGGGACCGCCTCCAGCAGGGCTCATCCCCCGGGGAATGGCACCAGCCCCCGGTCAGGGCTGTCCCCTAGGGAAGGGCACCAAGCAGGGCACGGCGCGGCAGCCGTCGGGGGGCTCACAGCTGTGACACCAGTGGCACCAGCGGCACCAGTGACAGCTGTGACACCAGTGACAGCTGTGACACCAGTGACAGCAGTGACAGCAGTGACAGCAGTGACACCAGTGACACCAGTGACAGCAGTGACAGCAGTGCCCCCTCACACCACTGACACCAGTGACAGCAGTGACAGCAGTGGCACCAGTGACAGCAGTGACACCAGTGACACCAGTGCCCTCTCACACCAGTGACACCAGTGACAGCAGTGACGGCAGTGACACCAGTGCCCTCTCACACCAGTGACACCAGTGAAACCAGTGACACCAGTGGCACCAGTTTCCTCTCACACCAGTGCCACCAGTACCCCTCCAGTGCCCTCACACCAGTGCCCCCAGTGACACCAGTGCTCCCTCACCCCGGGTCCACAGACCCCACAGCCCCAGTGTCCCCCCCAGACCCCAGTGCCCCCATCCCACAGCCCCTTGTGCCCACACCCGCTCCCTCTCAGGTGTCCAACACCCCCTCATGCCCACACCTGCTTCCCTTCACCCCCCCGTGTCCCCAAAGCCACACTCAGACCCCCTCACACCTGCTCCCACACCCCAGACCCCCAATTCCCCCTCTCACACCCATTCCCACAGCCCCTTGTGCCCACACCCGCTCCCCCTCACCACACCT
>JAWWTY010000088.1:8120678-8137860 GCA_035222235.1 Margarornis squamiger
TCTTGTCCTGTCACTGCTGGAAAGGGTCTGGCTTTGCCTTCTTTGCAGCCTGCTTTCAGGTTGGTAAGACCCCTCCCAAGCCTTCCCTTCTCCAGGCTGACCAGGAGCAGCTTGTCTGAGCCACCTCAGTCCTGGCGAAGGTCAGAGGTGAGGATCTTCTGGGAGACAGTGGCAAAGGCTCTCCACAATCGGGGTGGACTTTACCCACCCTGCTCCCTCACAGGCCAGGCAGTTCATCACAGCAAGTCATGGGGTTGCTCCAGCACCACTCCCCTCGGAGCAGCAGCATCACCATCACCCTGCTGCTGTGGCAGGGCTTTCTGGTGGTATCCCAGAGACTCCAAGGATGCCTTCTTGGGATGCTGTAATGCTGTTTGCTGCTGGGGCTGCAGTGCTGCTGTTCTCCTCCCTTTGAAAAGGCACCTGCTGCCTCCAGGACATTGTCTCAATGTACAGTAAGTCAGCAGGTGAGTGCAGCAAACCAGCTTGGGGTGGGTGGTGAGGAAAACTGGCAGCAAAACCAGCCACCATGGTCGGGACCATGAGCAGCACCCATCTGCAAAGGGTTCTTTCAGGAGAGAGAAATTTCCAGGAGAAATGTGAAGGAGATTTGTGCTGTGCTATTTTTTAAAAGTGTACATCAGGATCAATGAGAGATCATTGTGACTAAGAGCTGGACAAATAGTATGAATAAGCCACTAAGACAAACAATATTCCAAGAACAGGTTCCTCAGTTACACTTTAACCTTCTATCTCAAAATCTAAGTTGGGAAAATGTCTGCAGATTTTTTTTTTTTTTTTTTTTCCCCTGTGGTAAGATTCTAATTATCTTTGTTTTCTTTTCCTCTCTGTACCTCATCCACATTCTTAATACCCAGTCTTTGCCATGCAGCCTTGGAAAGGCGTGTGTATTGACTACCCACTCTGCAGGAGGTTACTGCTCTTCTCAGACATATTGTTGGGTGAATTGTATGAATGACAGAGGCAGTGTACACTTGAGTGTATGTCAGCACTCTTGCAGCTGAAACATCTTCACTTCTGCAGTACCTACAGCTCTCAATGTCCTCTTCCTTATTCCTCCTTCCACCCTTGCCTGCATTGTCCTATTGTGTTTACGAAGTTAATTAGATTTTTTTCCTTATAAACGTCACCATAGCTATTTTGGCTGGATATAAAAACAACTGTTGGTAATAAGAAGCTTATGTTAACAGTGAAGGAGGGTGAAAAACCAGAGCAGGGTTTGCGTATGCACATGACATAATCACTGACCCCTGGGGTAAATGGATATCTGAACATTCACTGAGCTGATTCTTTCTCCTAAATGTGTCCATAAATTGTTTAGATTACAGCAGAAAGTTGTCTGTACCCTTTGTGACTGTGGCAGTTTCTAAAGGAATCTGAATTGCATACTAGAAAAAGAAGTATAGTGAACTGTGCAGTAAAAATGGCGAAACTGCTGTGCAAAAGGAACAGAATCCACATGATTCCATCAAAAAGATAACCATAATTTGATGAAAAACACTGAGAGTCAACACTCTGAAGAAATCAATTTTGACTGAAGTGAAATAGTAATATGCAGAAAAATACTCTCTGAGTAAAGAACTGCAGAAGAGCAGATTGCCTTTTTATATGAGAAATGACTGAACAGACATGAGAGAAAAATTAGAATTACTTAGAAAAAAAAATAAATTCTTTCTAAACTTAGGTATGCTAAATTTGTGACATTTTCCACCTAGGACTCCTAATAGGAACTGATCTAAATTTTAACCTTTCTGAGCAGAACCTAACAAGAGGAGGTATAGAGATCAAAAGTTCCTTCTTATCCTTGTGAAAATGAAGAGGGTTTTTTTTTGACGTGTTTGATGAGCTACAGTGCTGAAAAGCCTAAAAGCTTCTGAAGTGCTCCTCAGCAGAACTGAACAAGCTTCAGTCCAATTCAGTGGCCCAACCTATTGTTTGGGATCTCCAGCGAAGGGCCAGTAATCCATCGACTGGTACAGCTCTTCAAAACCAACGTGAGTGTTCCCAGCATGGTTTTGTGTGGAAAATTGTGAATTTGAAGGAAGGCTGAACATCAAAATGCTGTGGTTTCGTGCAAGTGTCCATCTCATTTAAATCAAAGACATAATTTATAACCAGTGCCTTCTATATAATGTTTTGCCTACTGAAAAAGACACTCCTTGGTATTAGGAACTCGTTGAACTGAACTGCTCAAGGACGGAAAAGACACTGACTTAAAGTTCCATAAGTAGTGGCCTACCATCCATTTCCTGCCCTCTGAAGTTGTCTATTTTTTTTTTTTTCACAGCACACATCACTTAACAAAATATTTGTTTTCTTACCTAATGCTTCTCTTAATGAGACAAACATCTGGTCCAATTTCAGGAAAAACACTTCACCACCACTTCATTGTAAACAAGCACATACTCGAGACCTGTATTTGAAATTCCTGCTTTTCTTAATCAGCACAATTCTCTGAATTTCTGCAAATTTCCCATCCAATGTGACAGCTGAGGAGATGAGGGACAGAATGGAGAAAACCACAGCTTGAGGACTGAAAGTGATATACAAATGCTGTAGCCAAGACCATTAAATGATAAAAAGAGAGAAAACAAGACTAACAAGAAAAGATAATCTTTAACCGATTCAATGTAATTGCAGATGAACAATCAAGTTTTGCAACGTAAGCTCTTGTGCAAGTCGCTTGAAAACAGTCCTGAAAATGTAACTAGAACAGTACTACCTGAGAGCTTGTCTATTGTTTTTCCAACCATGTCAAAAGGCTCCTTGCGTGGATTTTGCTTTGATGTAATGTGAAACGGAATGATCTGCAGAGAACAGGATAGAATAACTCACGATCACCCAGAGCCACCAGAACACGTCCCCACCGCAGAAGACACAGCAAGGAGCGTGTTTTTTCCCACCACAGTCCCAGAATCGCGTGGTGTCCCCCGAGGGAGGCAGGAAAGCATCACCCTCGGGGCACTGGGCGGTCTGGGAGGGAGCCCTGGCTCTCGGGGGTAGTGCAGGCATTGCAGGATAGCAATTCCAGCTGAGGACTTCTGTGCAGCTGGCAGAGGCAGTCACACAAACACCCAAATCCTGAAAGTCCTTCACTAATGAATTTCTCTGTCACAGCATCTTACCGGTGCTAAACCCCCCAGCACTCTGAAAGTGTTTCCTCAGTAATTATAGCTACAGGGCAAACTAACAGGATAAGCCATGTAATCCTTCTGGAAAACATCAATTTCCTCTTCTCCACTCTTTCCTTGTTTCCTCTCTTCCGTTCCAGGACCTCCCTCTTCAGACTTCCCGGTCAGCCCACCCTGACTTGGCTGGCCTCATTCCTGCAGCCCGCCTGGGCAAGCAGTGACACCTAATGCACACCTGAATAACGAGGGAAGCATCTGCTAATTTTGGACTTAGCCAGACTTGGTCATCTCATTTGTCACCTCGTTTTCCGCCCTGATTAATGTACAATCCTCCCCTCAGCTTCTCCCCTTTCCAAATCAGCTGCTGCCTCTGTCCGCTCCTGTCTTTCTTCTGTTAGCATAACTTTTAAGCCACTCAGGATTAGTTTAAGTCTTGGGCAAATTAGCTGTAGTCTGATGAAGACAACGTGTCTATTTACCATTAAGATCTCATGTCAAGTACTCCTGGTGCTCTCCCCAGATAACCTGAGAAAGATAATCATTGTCATTTTCCCCTTCCTGTTTTTCCCCCTGCTGTTCTGCATAGATACAATATTCTGTTTGCTAAATTAGGAAACTTATTTTTCAGAGTGTACCTTTCTTTTCTATGGATTGCTGTCCATGGTAGAGATTTGTTGTTGGAATGTTCCCAGTTCTGACCTTAAATACACCGTGGCTGTAAAACTACTGAAAACATTAGCTTTCTACTGCCAAATGGAAATCACTGCCCGCTGTCAGAGATAATGAGTAATAGACAAGCAACAAAAATATTTATGGGTTGTTTTTTACTTTTTATGAAGACCCTCTTGTTTTAGTTACCTTGTTTTAAAACTAGTATTATCCTTGAAAATTAAAATTTTATCTGTTTAGAACAGTTTGTTCCCATGAAAGCATGAATGAAGGGGATTAAATTATGTCTGTACTAGACTTTGCTTGGTGATTGGTAATTATATTGTCACTCATGATGCTATTCATTGCACTTAGCTGCATGGAACTGGGGAAAAACATGACATTTTCCCCTGTACTAGACATAATGAGAATCTATGGCTTTTCAAGGAATCATTCATCAATGGAGTACAGGAGTAAACAAAACATGGGGAAGTTGTATTTTGAGCAGAGGATTTCTTTTTTTCTTCAATTTGCAGTATAAAATATTTATTTTTCTCTTGGGAAATACAAACGGGTAGGTAGCAGGTGCCAGGTAACCATCCTCACAAAATAAATCCCAGACAGCACAGAGAATGTATGTGCTTCCTGAGCACACAGACTCACACCCTTCTGCCTCTATCCATCTCAAAATATCGGCATCTCACCCCGTACTGCTTGGTGTGTCTGTCACTGGCGTAAACACACTTATTTTGGACCACACTTCACTGCAGTCAAATGTTTTTTTCTAGTTCTCAGTTGAGATCTGTATATTGAAAAGCTGTGGAACAAGAAGTGCTGTCCAAATGCAGTGCTTCTACTAAAAATCAAACCGAACGAAAATGCATCTCTTTGGCAGAGAGGTACACTGAAGTAGGAAACTCAGAAGTCCCTATTTCCACGAACCACAAATTAACTTAATTTGTTGTTGAATTTGACAAAGGAACATAGTTAAATGTGGAGACGACTAAGTCCACAAACATTCAAGAGCAACCACTTATGTTCTCAGCAGGCTTGTTTTTGCATCCAAGTTAAGTTCTTTGCAATCAAAAATCATGCTACAAAACATTCTGGCCTCAGTGAACTCTATCTCCTGCAACGTATGCTTAGGCAGAAATCTTCTAATGTATGTTGGCCTCAGCATCACAATATAATCCAACATCATATGAAGTCTTTTTTCCCATTTCTAACAATTGTCAGTTGTCCTAAACACAGTACTTTGCAAAGTGTTTGTGCAGAACTTTCAACACTGACCCATCACTGGTACGTTTCAAACACTTTCAGAAAGTTACTCTCTTGCCAGGGTCACTGTGACTTATATTTAAAAAAATGCCCAAGACATCTCCCTAGTAACAGGCTTCTTCCTCCCCTTCAACAATGTGCTGTCAATTTAAAACTCAACTGACTTCTTCCTGCATTATGCAAGCATAAACCTCCTTTTATCGATCAATGTAATATTGGCACACATGGAACAAGATCAATGACGGTAACTACTTAGTTTCAAAGGAAACAGAGAAAACTGAGGCAACCCAGAGGAGATGCTGCAAAAATTATCTTTTTTACCAGCTAAGTGCTGTAAATTGCTGTGAAAAATTCAAGGGGTGCTCATAGCTGATATTCTAAGGGAACAGCAATGCAAACTATTATATCGGCTGTATTAATGAAGACGAAACAGGACTTGACTATCTGCTTATAATCTATATTTGTCAGAGGGACTATTCAAAAACACTGACAAATTAACTGCATCTTTACTGATAACAATTGGCAGGGACATAGGAACACAAACTGTTTAAGGAATCGATGTGTATGTTCTTGCACTGCGATGTGGCTATGGTCAAAGTGACATGGCAACATTTTATGAGAGGAGCAAAGCCTCCTCACAGGTGTGAAGTGAGGGAAATGTCAAAACTTCTTTATCAGATTGTGCTGCATATGTGTGGACAGCTTTTGGTCCTGGGGGCTACAGCGGAGGCTTGTTAGGAGCTGCTGGAAGCTTCCCGTGTCCAACGGGGGCAGTGCCTGGCTCCAAGGCAGACCCACTGCTGGCCAAGGCTGAGCCCACCAGCGGCGCTGGCAGCACCTCTGGGATAGCAGTGAAGAAGGTGGGGAAAAGCCTGTGGGGAACAGCAGTGGTATGAGGAGTGAGAACATGTGAGGAGAACAGCCCTGCAGAGCCCCATGCCCATGCAGCTGGAGGGGCAGGAGGTGCTCCAGGCACTGGAGCTGAGATTGCCCTGCAGCCTGTGGTGAGGCAGCTGTGCTCCTGCAGTCCCTCAGGGCCCAGGGGGGTGCAGAGACCCCCCTGCAGACCTGGAGGACCCCACACTGGAGCAGGGGATGCCTGAAGGAGGCTGTGATCCTGTGGGAAGCCCTGCTGGTGCAGGCTCCTGACAGGGCCTGTGGCCCCATGGAGAGAGGAGCCTGTGTTGGAGCAGGTTGGTGGCAGAACTGGTGGCCCTGTGGGGATCCATGCTGGAGTGGCAGGAAGGATCAGTGCATCCTTCGGCTGTTGCCTGAGACTTCCAGACTCCCTTCCCCCTGTTGGGCTTCCTTACCTTTCCCTTCACACAAACACATTTTAAAGACTGTTACAAAGGTACACAACATCCCAGATAATCTCAGGGGGATTGACTGGACCAGGAGATACTCAAAACCTTGGTTTCGGTAGAAATGCTCTGACACAGCCTAATGCCTTTCATTAGGGAATTGTCAGGGATGCTCCCATGGATTGTAAGATCAATGCAAGGTCTCATGCAACCTTTGTTGTGGAATTGCTCAGATCTACCTCTTTCATGCAGCAGACAACGCTTGTATTTGCAATGCAGGGTGTACAGAGTGTGGGGTGTTTTTTGGAGTCATTCACTCCTGAGGTGTTGTACTATCTGGCAAGATTTTTCTCTCAAAAATTCAGTGTGTATTTACACTCAGTAAGATTTCAGGATTTAAAATGCCTGCCCTTACAAGAGAAGTACAGAATGCCTCATTTATTGTGCCACAACAGCTTTTTCATACACTTCGAATTTGTACTGGATCCCATTCTCTTCTTGGATATCAGCAGGGACACCTGGGTACCTGGGGAGAGAGGAGAGGAAAAAGCAAAAGCCAACAAGTAGATAAAAATACCATGATGATTCACCTGTAATTTATCCAATCAACTAGAAAAGCTAGTTGTTTGGAAAAGGAAATCAAAATACTGCCCTTAGAACTGGTATACTATGTAAAAACTCCTTTTAAAAACCATATCAATACTATTTTCAATTTGTACTGCAATTTGTACACACATCTTTCATATCCAGAAAGCACAGTCTGATGCAAAACAACCTCCCCATTTTTGGCTTAATCAAAAAATCCCCAACATTTTTATTAAAGCTTCCAACAAAGCCAATATTCAAAATGTCTGCCAAGGTACAGAACACCTTGAGGTTTTTTTTTTTTTGCTTTGCTTTTCCTCATAAGGTTTTGAGGAAACACAAAGGACAGGTTTTTTAGAATTTTGCAAGATTCTTACAGAAGCCAACTTGCTACCATAGAAAGAGTTCCCCTATATACCAGATTGTCTAAACCAGTTTTTATTAATAGACACTTTCAAAAATCTTTTCATCTCCCTGTGACAGAACAAGGATTTTTTCTGAGTAATACTGACTTTGAGAAATACATTTTAAATTTCATTTGCTAGGTTTGATGGCACCAGGTTTCCACTTTAGTGAGATTGCCTGGTACTTTATAAATTCATGTTCCAAAGCCAAACTTTGATTTCAGTTCACTGGTCAAAACCAATGTAGAGCTAAGGAACAGGCACGGGGGAGAGAGGGAGCTTTGGGTCAGACCTCAGGACACTGAAGTGAACACAAGGCAGCTCAGAACATGTTGGAGCCGGAGGTGGTGACTCATTCTCCCACCCACCTTGTTTGTCTCTCCTGCATCCCTTCTCCCTACCCTCTCCCCTGCTGTGCTAATCCATTCCCATGCCCCCTGCAGAAACCTTCACTCCCCACAATTTCTATTTCTTCCACTGCTGGTCTGTAACCAGCTGGGACCAAACACAGGAGCAGCAGCAAGAGGAGGAACAGGTCTTGTCCTTCGTGGCTCTTGAAGCAAGTGTCTGAACTTTTGCTGCCTCCTCACTGCCTGTTGGATGTTGTCTTGTTAGAGAGGACGTAAAAGCATGACTGGATATGACCAGGACAACACAGAAGAAACCACAGTGAATGGCACAAACTCACAGTTCAATGCCTTTTCCCATTATGTTTGTTAGTAATAAGAAATTTCCTTAACAGAAAAGGAATAACCTTAGAAATCTATAAAGCTCAACCATCCCTGATGAAACCCATTTCATTTGTCTTTGGCAATTTAACAGAGACATTTAGAGGCCAAATAGTATTTACTAACAACACATTGAGAATTACAAACCTTAGTAAATATTTGAGTAATTCTAAACACAGAAACAGTCTGTTTTTGAAGCAAGCTGATGTGTGCAGTTCTTTACTGTGAAGATTATGGGAAGGGTGAAGAACACAGCAAGTTCCAAGAACCTCTGTGCTGAGTGTGGTGCAACTCCAGGTTGTAATTAAAATATGATTCTGGGGGAAAAAAATCATCTCTATTTGAAAACAACATGGCCTTAACAGGACCCTTGCATATTCAAATTAGATTATTGTGAAAACAAGCCTCATATGCAATTCGATACTTACTCTGTGAGAAGTTTGTAGTCTTCATAGTTAATTTCTGGAAAAAACGTGTCACTTTCAAATTCCTTCAGGATTCTTGTCACAAACAATCGATGATTAATCGGCTTCTCCATTGCTGCCTTTAAAAACAACAGAAACTCTAGCGCTATTTATCTAGCACAGGATTTTAGCAAAGCAGTGAAAATTACACTCTAAATCTCATCTTTTAGACTCTACTCAAGAGCACTTTCTCCGGGTCGAATTTCACCTTGTGTCAGTTCCACCTTGTAAGTGGCAGCAATACCTATTCTCAGAGTTTGGGTTATCTGACAGAAATTAAGAAAAAAAATAAATTAAATAGCCCTGTGAGAAGAAAGGAACAGTGTGGCCTAGTTGCAACAAGCAATTTCTGAATCACACCTCTTTGAGAAACAGGAAAGTTTAGGTAGTGGGTGATGTCCTCACCTCAAGGTCATTTGTTCTGATGTTTAATTAATATCACTGCTAGGGGTTTGCAATATATTTTTAATCCGCATTAGCTCACAATTCTGGAGATCCAACTGCCTATCAGTTTAACTCCAAAGTTTGATCTCTGGATTGTGGAAAGGTAATAAAATATATTGAAAGTTTTTAACAACAATGTTTCTAAGCGACTTGGATAAAAAAGGTTAAAATAACACTTGTTGGGCGATTTTTTCACTACCAACTCCAGAAGTTAAAAGTTTGAGACATTTTGTCTCCAGATCAGGCTGGAACAGCACCTCTCCCAGACTTTGTGGCATTAAAATAACCCATTAAAAGCTACACTGCCGCTGGTGGTTACAACACAGGTTTGAAAAGCCTGTACCTGTTCCTCCCTTTCCTTTAAACTGGCAATGAGCAATGGTCTCTGTGGAAAGTGACCCACCAAGCAGCAGGCTATTAGGTACGACTTTGAAAAGTACAGGAACCAAGTAATAGCAAGTGGAATCAAAAAATCCCAATTATTGTCACTGGTGGGAGGTCAATTTGTAGAAAAGCTTCACGATTACTAGAGAATGGTTAAAAATTGAAGGGTTAGTCACCAGCACCCAGCAGCACTTGAACTGGTGTTGGTCCAGTTCCCATATAAATAAGAGTATTTTTACTTGTTTAAGTAAGGGTGAGAGGTAAGAAGAGAAAGATACATCTACAAAATAAGAGAATAACAATCTGCCCCACAAATAAAAGCATCCTGTATTGTGCAAACAGAGATACTTCTGTTTTGTAGTAGAATAAATAGACTTCCTATCCACTCTGGAATTCAGCTACCACCAGGAAGGCCAGGGAAGAGCACATTGACATGGATGTTGCAAAGAGAGCTGAATTTAGCCCAAAGAGACCAGATAGTGACCTATTTTTAGGTAAATGTCTTCATTAGGTGAGTGAACCAACCAGCTGTGTAACTGTCCCCTCATTAATAGAAGTGCAAATGTTTCCTCAGTTACCAGAGCAGCTCTGGGGACCTGGGTGTGGAAGTGACCCATGAACAGTAAACAACAAACAGAAAAGAACTTGGGGCAGAGCAGCAGGCTCACGCTGGTTCTAACCTACATGTTGCTCCTCAGCAGGTGAATGCCATGGCAGTGACAGTGCAGCAGGCAAGGAGAAACACACTGTAAAGTGAGTCCACTCTCCATTTCACTTGGTCCGTTCTGATCAGTGCAATTTCCCCTGTATTGGGATTTAAGTAAGGAGTTGAACTATGTCATGGGCTGTCATTTTGACCTGGCCTTGGCCTGTGCCCATGGCCCTGTCTGGTCATCCCAGGGCTGTGTCTGACTCTGGTTACCTCCATGGTGCCTGATCCTGCCCCATGGACCTGTCTCATCACCTCGAGCCCTGGCTGGTGAGGCCCCTGTCATCCCAGGTACTGCCACTGGGTTCCAGCTCCTGTCCCTTTGAGAGCACCTGGTCCTCCTGTTCTCTCACAGTAACTTCAGACCAGTAAGTTTTGTATACACACGAAACTTTACAAGTGTGGAGACTCTACAGGAATGTTTGGTGAGGACTGGACTCTGACACTGGTGTGGACCTGGCAGGATGGCAAAGGAGTTTTATCACAACTCTGTCATTTCCATGGGAATTAAAGTGGTTCCTCACCAACACTCAATTCACTCTTGCCCTGTCCATCCCACTCCATCCGTTCCACCACCTTTTTTGAGACTGAAGAGCAGTTAGAGGATGCACAGTGTTGAACTCATAGAATGTTGACATACTTATTCTGCAAACAACATATCATAAGAACATATCATCCACATAAATAAATCAACACTGGGTGTGGGGTTTTTTGTTGGTTTTTTTTTTTTTTGGTTGTTTGGTTTTGTTTGGTTTTTGTGCGTGTTTTTTGTTTGTTTTTTGTTGGTTTGTTTCTTTTTAAAGAAGACCCCATTTAATATCTCACGATGTGCTGGACTCACAGTTCCTATTCCATGGAACAGCTTAGTAAAGCCTGAATGTTTTTCCTAACCAGTCTAAAGCACAATTTAAATCTAGTTAAAAGAAACTGATATAATTTACACTGAACAGTCTCTGAGCAACCTGGCCTAGTGGAAGGTGCCCCGCCCATGGCAGGAGGTTTGAAACGAGATGGTCTTTAATGTCCCTCCCAACCCAAATCACTGTGTGATTCTGTGACCATCGACAGAAACGAGGCTTGCAGGATTGCTCCTGGGAGCTGGGGGACCACAGCCCTCACTGCAGTGGACCTCCCAAGGCAAACCGATCCAAAGGAAGCTGCCAAGGCTGGGAGCTGTGCTAAAAGGCTCCACAGGGCAGTGAGCCACTCTCTGAATAACGATGTGGAAATGTCTGGCAATGGCAAAGCTGCTGCTGTACATCTCGACAGATGCCCTCAGTTGTGCACCCTCACACTCAGTACAGTTAGCATCTACTTCCCATTCCCGAGGATTCTGCACCAGTGGGATGCCACCAGGCTAAGCTCACTGTGCCAAGGACCACAGACCAAGCAGGGCAGAGCACGCACGGTGAGGACCCCAAGAATCCCCCCATCTTCCTTCTTATCCTTCAACATCTGCATAAGCCCCTGACAGGCTGTCAAAGCAGCCCTCCCCAAAGCACGTGCCAGCCGTGTGTTCCCTTTTGTGGTGATCCCATCTGAGACATCACTGTGCATTCAGGAGATCACAATCCACAGAACAACTACCCTGAACACACCAGGTCTGTGCTGTGCATATTCCTTGTCCATAGGATCAGAGAACTGCACAAGGGGAACCTGGAGCCACCTTCCACTTGGAACCAGTGACTGTACCACCTGTGTGTCTTTGCCTTGATCTGAAAGGGCACCAAGAAGCTCTCATGGGAACACTCTTCCTGTTTGACAGCAGAAATGATGAACAGACTTGTTTTCCTGGAAGGAAGTCCTATAATAACTTGAATAACTGAAATGGGGTAGCCCTTTCTATGGATAAGCACATTATACTAATAAACACAATCAGATCTAAACCTTTGAGCCACACAAAGCACTAAGAACAAATTAATGCCTTAAAACCAAATACCTACAACTACCAAATAAAATAATTAATTTCAATTACCAATTGTTATTTTACTTCCCACACATTTGTACATAGTATAATAGAAATATTCCTGTTAAATCCTTTCTGCATCTTTAATACAGGCACTAAAAATATTATCTGCAGTTTCGGTAGAGGTGTATGGTTTCCATCAAACCCTTTTAGTTAAGACCACAAAGCGAGTTTGAATGCAGGAATCTGTATAACACAGTCAGCTTCCTCTCTAATGAATTAAAATTTCCTCTGAAATGTTCTCAGTAGAAGCTTGCAAGGGGGAAAACAGCTGAAATTTTAGAATTCCAGAATGGTTTGGGTTGGAAGGGACCTTAAACACCATCCATTGCCACCTGCTGCCACGGGCAGGGACACCTTCCACCAGCCCAGGTTGCTCCAAGCCCCATCCGACCTGGGCTTGGACACTTCCAGGGATGGGGCAGCCATTTAGGGTTCTCTGGACACCCTGTGCCAGGGCCTGCCCACCCTCATAGGGAAGAATTTCTTCCCAATATCCTACCTATCCTGCCCTCTGGCAGTGGAAAGCCACTTCCCTTGTCCTGACCCTCCATGCCTTGTCCCAAGTCCCTCTCCAGGTGTCTTGGAGCCCCTTTAGGCACTGCAAGGGGCTGTCAGGTCTCCCTGGAGCCTTTTCTTCCACAGGTGAACACCCCCAGCTCTCTCAATGCTTCTCTGTGTCTGGAGTAACCTGGTCTCTTATTACTTCAAGACATATTCCCTTATACTGAACAGCATAAATAGCATGTTCCAAGTTACTCTTGATCAAAGCTCCTAAGTATTGGTGAGTAATAGCATAAAAAAATTACATTATTCTCTACCAAATACCAGCCAAACACTGGAAAAATAGTTAAAATAGAAGTCTACAAGAGAGGTACTCCTGGAAGGGGAAGCAAAAGCAATCACTCTCTACAGCACTAGATGAGCCTGTGGCTGTTGCACGGAAGGGTTAAATGCTTCTGCCTACATCCTGTAGAACTGTGGCAGGAGCCACATCCAGGCTCTTGCCTGTGCTGGGCAGCTGTGCCCACTGCAAAGAGAGGCTGTCTCCACAAAGCCTCTGCCTGGAAGCAGGCTAAGAGTGAAGGACAGATTAATTCTAAAGGATAATATCTGATCACAGGCTGAATGCATTTGCACATCAAATACATGATGTGCATGTCACCACACTCAGAAGTCATTACAAAAGAGAAATTAAAAAAAAAAAAAGGTGGGTAAAGAAACAACAGTGTTTTACAGGCTATTTGCACATGCACTTCATTTTTCTTACAGCCTTAGCCGTAGCCAAACACTTCATTTTTTTACTGTAAAAGATGCATTCCTAAGACACAGAGAAGAAGTTCATGAAAAGCACAAACTTTAAAGGCAAGAAACACCAGAAAATGTATTTTCCCACCCCATAAAAGGCATAGTATGAGCCCTAATTTGCTGCTAGGAGCATGACAGCACTGTCATCACACATCTAAAATCCAAGTGCCAAACAGTAAGTGGATTGTATTTCCCACCATACTTGTAATGACTAAAGGAAAATAGAAGTGTTTCCTTCACTATTAAAAAAAAATTGCTTTACACTTCTTAACAATTCAACTAAGAATGCAGGGACTGGGAGCAGTAGGGACATCTGGTTGCTGGATGGGAAAACAGAGTGAGTGCAACCTTTTGTCATATGATTATCTCCTCTTAATTGCTGACACCATCACCCCTCAGCTCTCTCTACACCCTATTTTCTTACCTGTATATATGCATAAAGGGTCATACTTTGGCTAAAAATGCTCTATCATTTTTTTCTTTTTTTTTCACATCCTGTGCAGAGTTACTCAGAAACCTCAGTAAAATAAACGTACCAGTATGGGTTTTGGCTGAAACCCCAAGCAATTCAGGTATTTAAGAAAAGCTCTCAAAAGCACAAGGACCGTATGGCAGTGGCTCATTGGCAAGAGCAACATTTGGTTACTTGGACAGGTGTTTTAAACCCAAGAGCTGAAATCTCACTTGCCAAGACTTGTTCTGTAGGAATCAGTGCAGTTTGCTGGAAAAGCACTTCCTAGGGCAAAATCAACAGGAACTGGAGCCATCCTCGTCCCATCAGAGAGAACACATAACTCAGGAGCAGGCTAACTGTACCTTGTAAACTGAAGTGCCTCCGACAATCCAAACCATGTCCACTTTACTTTTTAACTCTGGTGAATCCAAAAGAGCCAAAGCATCATCCAGACTTTTGGAAAGATAATGTGCTCCTTTTGGGGTTTCTCTAGAAAAACAAAGTTTTATCACAAAATAATTAAAGGGCAATTCATTACGATCATCAATACAATCTAGACACACAATGTGTTTTCCTGAATTCACAAATAATATTTTACATTAGTTGTTTTGAAATGCCTATTATTGCCAATTTATGTTAGAATTCTCATCTGACTGTGGGATTGTTTATCAGATCTCAGCTTCATCACAACTTAAGAGGCATTATAAATTATAGATCTGAAATTTTGGAAGAGGTTTTTGAAAAATCATAACTGAGAAATTTACACATCTATAAAATAATTACATAATCTATAAATTCAGAAAATTAAATACAGATAATATAGAAATTAAACACAGACTTTTACCTGAATTCCAAAACATCAGTATTTCATTCAATGTAGTTGAAAAGCCCCTATTTCCTGCCCACCCAGATATTCAGCTGCAAACCCACCAACATCCTCCAAAGCAATAAACAACTCTAAGTGGATGTTTTTGTTTAATAATATGTGGGTGACAACGGGTGATACTTTCAAAACGAGAGCTCTGAAAAGGGCAGTTTATCCAGAAATCCTAATAAAAATAAACTTCCAAAAAGGGATTAAGAGCCACCAATCTAGGCAGGAACCAGAGAAATGCAGTTATAAATACATGAGTCAAAGAGAATATTGACAATTGTCAAATGGTTTGTGAGTAAAGCTAGAAAGAGTACTTATGATGCAAAGTAATGACAATTACCTTGTGAATTAATTTAAAAAAATAAAGGTAAAGTAGTTATAACACTCAGAACCAACAGCAGAAATGCTTTCTAGTCAGATAGCAAAGATGATACATTTGGAATTACTGCATGTTGTATTGCTACAGGTATTTTAGGTGCTGAATTTTTATTTGTTTTACAGGCCTGTTATTCATCATACTTACTTGAGCTCCCTGCTAAGCACAATATTAATTCTGTCTTTTAAGGGACGATTCTTCTCAGGAATGGAGAACCAGGTTTTTTTACCCATTATCAGTGCATTCTGTTTACCTGAGGGGGATAGGAAACATTAATTTAAATGTACTGTTTGGTGACAGTGCTGGGCTTTCCCTTCCTCTCCTCACCCCCACATCAGCAGTTAACAAAAGCACAAGCTTGGGCCCAGTTCTCTAACCAGTCACAGGTTTGTGGCCTCAAAGCCTTGTCAGTCAGTTGACACCACAGCAGTTTCATGCAGACCTATAAACTCATAATGATTTTTAGGAGAAGAACCAGGAAAATTAAATCTACAGCTGAAGTGCAACAGGTGTTCAATGATATTCTAAAAATTCACCCATAAATACAATTTCTGACCAAACGCAGGCATTCATAACCTGATCCCCTCTTATATACACACACTGCTAAGAAGAGAAAGGTTTCCCTTTATGAGGAAATAGAGTGTCAGAGAAATAAAAACAGAGGTTGAGAGTGAACAGAGGCAATGGTGATCTCCCTGCTGTGAAGATTTATGGCAAGCATAATCCTTTAAGAGGTCTAATTTGGAAACAACTTACCTGCCTAACATCTAAGGTCACAGCTTATCAAAAGATCTGCAGGCAGGATGGAGCAAAGTTTTTCTTTTTAATTATATTTTAAATATATATATTTTTTTGGTCACAGGTTATTTGTGCCAGGTAAGATTCAACCTGCAGACATCTAAAAGGACTTAGATTTGTGTTCTGTCTTTTTTTTGTACATATAAGGCTGCAACGTGCTGAATCAGGTCGCCAAAGCATAAATAAAATCCCTCACTTAAGGCTGCTGCAAAATGAGATTAGACATCTCTTGCGGATCAAGGAGCAGACCTTTAAGTCAGAAAACAGAATAGATCACCTGATCGAAAGAGGGGAACACATTAGGCTGACCAGGAGTTTTAACAGGAGCATGGAAAGAACAAACCCCCAGGAAAGGGTGACCACGCTGGGAAGTGTTTGCAGTGCTGCTGCTCTGTGTTATCAGCAGGGCTGGGCCTTTCTGGCATGGGGGGATGGCAAAACACACCCAAACCAAGCAAAAGGACTGCCACGAAGGCCAGAGGGTGGGACAAACGGCCAAGGCTGGGCTACTGCAAACAGGTGAGATAACCTGACACAGCCTGTACAGCACAAGCCCGCTCTGCCAGCCCATCAGCGTGTGAAAACACTTCCATGTTCGAGTTTCAGACGTTTCAGGTGAAACTCGGGTGACGTTTTCTGCTCTGTCGGAGGAACCGGGCCTGGGAATCTTATTACTGTACAGACCCTCCCCAACCCCAAATGGCCCGGTGGTCCCTCCAATGCCCAAAGGACGGGGCGGGGGGGCGGGGGGGGGATTGGGGACCGGGCAGTACCACTCACAGCCCGGGGGGTATCGGGCTGTACCACTCACAGCCCGGGGGGGTAAATCGGGCTGTACCACTCACAGCCCGGGGGGGATCGGGCTGTCCCGCCCACGCTACCTGCCACTCGCGGCGTGCTCGTCATTCTCTGGAAGTACCTGTACTCGTTCCTGGCGGGGAATACGAGACCGTCACAGCGCCGTTTCAAAACGAGCTCTCTAACTCATAACTTTCCCGGCACTTTTGCCCACGGCGCTGCGGGCGCCCCCAGGAGCGGCCGGACGGAGCCCCTGTCCTCGGCCCCAAGGGCTGGGGGGACGGCTCGGGCCGTGGGGGGACCCACGGCCTGGGGGGAACCCACCCGGGGTGTGAGGGGAACCCACCCCCATCCTGAGGGGAACCCACGGCCTGGGGGGAACCCACCCGGGGTGTGAGGGGAACCCACCCCCACGGCCTGGGGGGAACCCACCCGGGGTGTGAGGGGAACCCACCCCCACGGCCTGAGAGGAACCCACCCCCACGGATTGAGGGGAACCCACCCGGGG
>JAWWTY010000088.1:8139534-8160623 GCA_035222235.1 Margarornis squamiger
TCTCTGCCACAGAAGTGACTCTTAGGTGCCTGTGGAGCCACAGTAGCTGCAGGTGTTTCTTTTCTACCACAACAGCCAGCTTGATCATAGAATGCAGGTGCCTCTTCCTCTTGTAGCCTTGACTGCTAGAAGAACTATTTTATAAACAAAAAATGTAGGCAACTAAAATAGAGCTTTCATATATGGTAAATTATTTTCATAGAATCCCAGAAAGGTTTGGGTTGGAAGGGACCTTAAAGCTCATCTCCTTCCTAACACCTGCCGTGAGCAGGGTCGCCTTTCACTAGACCAGGTTGCTCCAAACCCTGTCCAGCCTGGGCTTGGACAGTGCCAGGGATGGGTTATTCAATAATTTTGCCTTATCTATTTGTGAAATCCTTGGCTGCATTATTGTCTTTCATAGAGGATGACAAAGAGAAAAAGAAACTGACCTTCTTTGTGTAATTTACATTCCAGGCTTCTGAATGTGGCACAAAAAGGAGCACATCAACAGAAGACTGTGAACCTTGTGAGAAGAAGACCAATGCACGACAAGTCACTCTGGAAGACATCTGTAACCCACTGAAGACTCAGGATAAAAGTGAGTTGACTGTAAACAAACCTCCAAGCATTGGCAGCCAGTAAATAGTTTTTCACTGTCAAATGTGAAAAAAGTGTCTCGGCAGATACGTTAGGAAGTGTCTCCTGAGTGCCAGATACATGTCTGAAGAGCCACAAGCAGCATACTCTTGTATCGTTTAAGAACCTTTCTGTGACTCAAAGCTAGAAACTTGAGCCTTGCTGCAGAACTGCTCTGCAAATCCCCTTCAGCTGACTCCGCTTTAACAGGTTGTTCAGTCACTGAAGTACAGAAGTCCAGGCAGAAGTGATGCAACTTTCCTTTCTGTGTTGGTTTGACAGCCTTAGACTTGTGCTGAAGCATGACTGACGCCTGAGAGCTCTGTGGAGCCTGGTTTGTAACTGGTGTACCCAAAAGCTACCTCAAAGTAAATAGCCCCAATTCAGTGCTCTGACGTGGGAAGCAACAGCCACTCCATTGCCTTGGAAATGCCTGAGTTCCATCTGGCTTTGAACAAGAGTTTAATAATATAATGCTAGTATGAAAACAAATCAGTGTATATAAAGCTCATTGCACTTCATTTAAAAGAATTATCCTCTTATGTTTTTTAAAGTGGGAACTGTATTCAGTTTTGTGGCTGCAATGGTTTGAAGTATCACTAGAACACTGCCAAGCAGCAATACTGTTAAAAACTGTACTGAAAAAAATTCTACTTGATTTCCATTATTACTGGATAAATTTGTGGCTTTGTAGTTATCAGCCCAGAAAATAATTGTGTGTTTTTTCCCATGTATAACCAAGCACACAAGTGAGGAATATTGGTTTTGCAGGGGAGTTAACCGAAGTGGTTCCATGCACGATTCTGTCAGTCTGGCAGAAATACTGCAATGGGAGAGGAGAAGGAATGTAGAGAAGAGAGAGATGGAGCAAAATGATTGTGTTCTGTGCTTACTGATGTTATTTTAATAGACATTCTGTTTTAGAAGATGAATTGCTAATGTTTTTGTTGTGTATTTTTACTAAAGAAGAACCTCAGAAGCGTGGAAAGTCCCGTATATGTTTGCAAACTTTAGACAGACTGAGAGAATTCTGCAGTGATTCAGACCAGCAATGTACCAGAGCCCAGGAGGATGGTTTTCAGGGGGAAGAATCTCCGAGTTTGGAGAAATGTCCCACTATTATTGGGAGAAGTTCAGAACTGAAGAACCCTCTTCCATCTTGGGACACTGGCCCAAAGGTTGCTCAGAAGGTATGCAGAGCTGTGGTCTCTGGTGTCTAGATTGCTTGTTGTGATTTAAAAAAGCAAGTTTTGGCACAAGCTTCCCTATGTGTTTCTGTGTTCTGACATGAAATAGTGCAGCAGGACCCAACAGACCATTTTCCTGAGGCTCTTTTCGTAGTGAGCAGGATGCCTTTTTAGCTCTTCAGCAATACCACTGGAAAACAGCATCACTGAGAGAGCAGAAACACTGGCAGTGTATCCTGTGACTGTGAGTGAAGCTGTAATATCATAATAACACATGTTCAGTGTGGCACTTTGCTCAGCTTTCTTTCAGTTCTACCAGTTTTGATGTGGGCTGTCAAATTTATAACAGCCTTTCCTTGCATAAATATTACTAAAAGTATTACTGAGATGTAGCTTAAATGCAGTTGCTGGTAAAGCTAACCACTAAAGATATCACTGCATGCATGAAAAATTATCATTATGATATGTATGATGCAAGTTGGTAATAGTGGGGTAATAGTCTTTTGTAAGAGTAATAGCACTTTGCTTCTTCTGTAGTTATGGTCTAATTAACATTAGTTAATTGGTGATTTTGGGGGGTCAGCCTGCACAGCTTGAAGTATTCAGGTCCTAAAAGGTGTCTCCTAGCTAGCTGTGGCAACTGCTCTCTTATGAAATTTTATGTCTGACTCTTTGAGGGAAGGAGCTTGTATGGGAGGTTGTACAGTTGTCTTTAACCTCCCGTGTCTGAAGGTCATAAACTTAAACGGGGGGTAGCTGATTTGTGTGAGTGTGAGCTCAAAATGCTGAAGGGAACAGCTTGTGGCAAGGTATTTCAGTTGTGATAAGAGATTGAGGTAGTCACTTGGAGAACACAGAAGACTGATTCCAAGGCTGGCCTGCCTTCCTTGGAACAGCTCGTTTTAGGTTTTTGTGTCTTGCTTTTTTCTTACAGTTAGAACCTTTTCTGTGTGAGTGGTCTTCCCCTAAACCCCTCAAGCTTACAGCCATCTCAACAATCCAAGTTCTCTGTCTGTTTTTACTTATTTTGCTTTTTTTATGACCTTTTCATGTTTTTTTGTGGTTTGTCACAACAGTTTTCCCCTAAAAGGCAAGATCATCGTGCTGGGCTGACAGACCTTGGCTTGAGGTTGCTGAGCCCTTGGGCTGAGGATTTTGCAGTAGAGGCATCTGAGCTCCTGGGGCCACCCGAGTTGTGGTTTAACTCAGTTTGTGCTGGGCTGTGCTGTCTTGCTGGATGGTGTGCAATTGTGGGAACTTTGTAGTTACATTTACATGTTCTTTTTCACTGGTGGTTCTCTGGCTGCACTCTTTGTACATTCCTATGACCTGGAGTTTATGATTTAAGCTATCTCTGTGTTTCTTTTGGGTTATCATGGCTGTTAAACTGTCTGTTCGCTTGGTTGCTTGTAATCTGGATGGGGCTTTTGCTAGAAGTGGAAGTGTCATGAATTTATTTGCAGAGCTAGAATTTTGCAGCATGACCTGATCTACTGTGTTTTGAGTGATCATAGGCTCTGAAAACTTGTGGAGGGTGTTGTCTTTGTATTTTGTTTTTTAAGCAATTTTATTAGTTCTTGAGATTGTGATATAAATGAAGAAAAATTTTTTGTAAGTGAAATATACCTTATCAGTGTTGTTCACTGCATTTCTGAAAGACCGAACCCATCACCTTGCTGATAATACAGAACAATACAGACTTGTAGAGCTGAAGTTGCTTGGCAAAAATAGGCTACCTAATGTAATTATGAATGATAAACTGCAGAGAGAGTGGGCTCAAAGCCTTAAATGTTAAGCATTTTAGAAACTGTAGTATAGATTTTTTGTGTTTAAATTATTTTGTGAGGTTTGCTGAGGAAGGGCAGACTGGAGAAGAACTACAGTTCTGGTAGTTGAGACAGTGAATTGAGACTCAGATTGGTTTATTTCTTGATTTACTGTGGATTTTTGGAACATCGTATATCTCTCTGCACTGGAGTTTCTTGTCTGTAAACTGGAGTGGTTATTTTAATATCTGGCTGGTTTAGACTGCCCAGTCTTTGCAGCCTGTGCAGCTCCTGATCCATGTTTTGTGGGCTTATGATAAAATAGGGAACTGATTTCACCTGAGGTGCTGAGGACTGTTATAAAGCAAGTCAATTAACTTTCATGGCTTTCTAATTCCTTTTAATTCCAAGTCAACTGTGTTCTGTATATCCTACTTTAATAGTTTTGCTGCAGCTCTTCAGGCTATTTAATGCAAGAACAGTCTTGCTCTGTGGTCAGTGCAAGCCAAGATCTGCAGGGGCAGTGGATTTCTTTGATGATTCCTAATGATACTGTTCCATCCTTTATTTACAGGAGGAGGTACGATGTGATCTTAGTCAGTTTTCTGCATCTCTGAAGTCCTATGAAAATACTCAGAGTGCTTCAGATACAAATCTTAATAGAAGAACCAAAAGCATTTACACTCCACTAGAACTTCAGTTCATGGAAATGAAGAAACAGTATAAAGATGCAGTTTTGTGTGTGGAATGTGGATACAAGTATCGCTTCTTTGGAGAAGATGCAGAGGTACTTTTGCCAGGGTTATGGAAAGATAGTTGCGTTCTGCTGGTGTTCTAAGTGGTCTATGGCCACTTCCAAAAGGGAGGTTTCTTCCTGGGTTCTTCTAATACTTGAAATCAAGATGAAAAAGTCTCTGCATGCTTAAACCTTTTAACAAGATAGGATTTATTATTTTTTAATTGTATGGTACTGCTTGCTGTCTTGCATGCTGAGAATTTAAGGTGAGTTCCCATAGTAATTGTCAGAGTTAAAGCTGAAAAACTCTTGAGAGGTAAATTGGCTCAAAACTCTACCAAGAGTATTTCAGTCTGGAAGACACTGGAACAAGTGACATAAAAAGAGAGGAACATAGCAAGTATAGCCTGGGTACACAGAGCATCTTGAATACGTGTTCAGATGTAGCACCTACACATGCCTGATCTGTAGGAACTGGAAAGGACTTGGTAACAAACAGAATTTTAAAGTGGTGGTTTGTTAATGTTGTTTTTTTGGGTTTTTTTTTTGTGTGATGTCTCCTGAAGTCTTTGCTGCCAGCCTTTGATTGATGCTATTTCCACACTCGAGACCACTGAGAAACGTTGCTTAGTTACTGGGAATTAATTTTCCCCTTCAAATTTGGGCTGTATAATTTGTCTACTCATTTGCTGGTGTACTTGCAGTCCAGAAATAGAAATATGTGGTCCAGGGAGACAGGTCAGTGCTTGGCTGCAGTTCCTGCTTAACACATATTGTCTAGTCAGTGAACACCTAAAGGGCAGAAAGCCAAATATGAATAACATATGATGTCACATTCTAGTAAGTGTTGTTGTGCTTTTTTATTTAGTGTTTAGTTTGTACTGCTCTTTGATACTGATTTTTTCAGTGTTTTAGTTGATTAGCCAGCTTAATCCCATCTTTATAACCACAAATTAAATACCTCCATTCCTGCGGTGTTTCTAGGAGTGTGAAAATTATTTGACCCTTTGCTGAGCTGTGTTTCAGGCTCTGTGTGTGCAGTGTAGGTGCTTTGCCTCACGATCGTGAAGATCAAGGTGCACCCTAAAATTCTGATAGGTGAATTCTGTGGTAGTGAAGCCCCTGTTTATGGCAATGCCAGGACAGGAAGGTGGAGGGGCCCAGTCCCTCCAGGCGTTCCCCTGGAATGTTTTCCCTTTGACACTGAGCTCTTAATTGCAGTTATGCATCACTGTTGCCATGGAGATAAGCTCCTTACCTTCCTCAATTACTTTCTGACCTGTTGGCTGACTTTTTTTTGCACTTTGCAGATTGCAGCTAGAGAACTGAACATCTATTGCCACCTGGATCACAACTTCATGACTGCCAGCATCCCGAGCCACCGGCTGTTCGTCCACGTGCGGCGCCTCGTGGCAAAAGGACACAAGGTCGTCCCTGACCTTTATTAAATCCTGTTGAGCACAGAATAGCAGTGAAATAGCTTGCACCTATTGTACCAGAATCTGATTTGGGCTGAGAAATGGGCAGCTCATTTTCACCTGCTTCTGCAGTTAAAATGTCTAACTTTCCTTTGTTTCAATTCCTCTGTTCTGGGAGGTGTCATGAATCTTCAGAAGGTTCAGGCTTCCTCTGTTTTACAGAAAGATATCCGTGTTTTCAGGATCATTTCTGGAACAGTTTTTCCTCTCAGTATTTATTTATCTAGTCTTTGCATTTGATAAAGAGTAATTTACATATCTTCTCTCTCTTTTATTTTTCCTTGTGTCATTGTTTTCCTTTCCCAGCCCTATTCTTTTTCCTCGTTTCCTTACTCTCCTTGATTCCTGTAATTCTGTGGCTTTCTGTTGTTGCCTCCTTTTCATCTTTTAAGAAAAGAACATCACAGAGTCACAGAATATGCTGAATTTAAATTGATTGCAGCAACCATTCTGTTATAAGCAGCGAGCTGTAGCTAAAGTGTTTCAAAACAGGACAAGAAGCACAGGGACAGAAGCTGAGAGGGCATTTGGGGGTAGACAAAGGGTCAGGAAAAGCAGTGCCTTTCTGGTTAGTAGGACTGATCCTTGCCTCTGCCCTTTCTGTTGACTGTGCACTCCAGCTTGAATGATATATTTGCTCTTTGCACATCTTAAAATATCATCAGTTATATGGAATAGTGAAAATAATAATTTGTTATCAGAGATGTAACTTTGTTTCTTGTTTGTCTGCTTGTAGGTTGGAGTAATAAAACAAATGGAAACTGCAGCGCTGAAGGCTGCTGGAGAAAATAAAAGCTCTCTCTTCAGCCGTAAGCTGACTGCTCTCTACACTAAGTCTACACTTATTGGAGAGGATATCCTTTTCAAACAACTTTGGTTTCTGACTCTAGCCTTTCCTGTGTGAGAGCCCTCAATTCCAGTATTATCAGCTGGATGGAACAGGAGTAGCGAGCAGCTGATACAGGAGTGGCAGCAGAAAATAAAATTCCTTTAATTTTACATTGTGGTTAAACATCTTGCTGGCTTTTCAAAGAATTTAATCTCCTCAGGGCTGTAGGTCTGTTGTGAAACAGCAGATGTTGTGTTTGCTGTAGTTGCTTTCTACAATCAGTGGGCTTCCCAAGTCTACAGTGTTCTGCAGGTCTTGCCTAGAAAATGCAAAAAAGAGATGGAAGTAGCTTTTAACCAATGAATTTAGTTTCTTTCCTTCCATGTTTTGTTTTCCTGTCTCCTGCTTTATCTACCTTATGCTTTTTTTCTTTCATTTCTTGAACTAACTTACCAGATACGAGGAGCTAAAGGGTTTTTTAGATTAGTGCCTGTGAGTAGAAAAGGACTCAGATCCAGAAGGAGCTGTGAATAATCCACCCAAATCTTTGTACTGTTTTTTTTTAACACCTGTTACATGTGAACCCTTTGCTGAAGCTGGATGATTCTGTAGATGTCGGTGAGGTAACACCAGATGTCCCTGATAACTACCTCCTCTGTGTCTGTGAAAATGGAGAAAACCTAAGGGACAGGAAGAAAGGTGACATTGTTATAGGCATTATGGTAAGTTATTTTCACAGAGAAATCAGTATTTTAGGGTTAGTTGGGTTTTTTTGAGAGGTGGGTGATTACCTTCTTAAAGTCATGGTTGTTCTGTCTTGTAGATTTTGTTTGAGGAGTTGATTTTTAAATTTAATTTTTTTTCTGATTTTTTTTTTTTTTTTTTTTTCAAAAAAAGGGTTAGTTTAGGTAAAATATTATCTGTATGTGAACATTAGTGGCTTTACATTTGAAAACTGCAGGAAAGGAGTTGATAACTGAGTATTTGTTAGACTGTTTTTGTTTCACTTAACACATCTGTATTTTAATCAAATACTGGGCAATCATTAGTTCAGATGTTTTACTAATGTTAAACTTTAAAGATTTTTAAGATCAGTATTTTAAAACTTGTGAGCATTTTTTCTCCTCTACAAAATACTATTCTTTAGAGGAAAAAACTTAGAATTTTTTACCATTTACACTTCAGATTTGTATTCTCTTTTATGGTGAAGATTAAAACCAGGATTGTTTAACCGCAGTGATAATTGAAGTCTGGTCAGCTGGTAATTAATTAATTTAAAAGCATCTTGATTGTGCTTGTGTTTGAATGTCACACTGAAGCTCTGAGAGAACAACAAAAGCACATGATTAGGTTCTAGGTTGAATTACATGTAGCTTTTATGGACTTCAATTATATAGATTTGATTTGTATTAAAAGTTGAACGGTGCTGATGACAGCAAGAGTACATTTACATTTTTAAAGTATTGTTGCCCTTTACCAAGACAAAGTCACGGTAGTCTTTTGAAGTTGTCACCATATCATAGATTTGATAAAAACACAGTTATGTTTTTTGATCTGCCACTTTCACTGTGGGTGCTGTATAATTTTGTGTTGCACACCACAGATTTTCTTTCTGGCTTAGCAATTCCAATCACTGAAACATTCCCTGAAAATGTAAATATCCAATATTTGTGTGTTTTTTTATTTGACAGGCGATCCAACCAACTACTGGAGAAGTGATTTTTGACAGTTTTCGGGACTCTGCATCTCGCTCAGAATTGGAGAGCCGGGTTTTGCGCCTGCAGCCAGTTGAAATAATTCTTCCATCCAGGTTGTCAGATCAATCTGAAAAGCTCATCAGCAGTATAACCTCCATGAGGTAAGTTCTGTGGGGATTCTGTTGTTTGAGGGTTTTTTCCTTTCCATTGTTTAGATACAGCACAGCTATTGATGGAGTTTAGATCCAGAAGCAAGTATGGATGTGTAATTCTGTAGAGGCCAATTTCTGAATGGCTATGGTTTAATGCCGGGTTGAAAATTTCCCAAACCCCACTCGTTCTTAAATTGTACTTAGACTGAAATCTGTCGCTCCTGTCTCTGGGCTGTGAAGGATTCATGTGCCTAAATGTGGTCATTTCAATAGTCATGCTACCACACTCCCCATCGTGGGATCTGTTGGAATCATTTCCAAGTTCATGCACTTACCTTTTGGGAGCTGAAAAAGGTGTTGTTTGGCTTTTTTTCCTATTTATCATAGTGTTAAGATTGCTAAAAGACATGAAACTTTTCCTTCTATTAATGTAGACAGGTGTAGAACATCTTTGCAACTGATATTTCATTCTCTTTGTCTTGTTACACTATCTTGAACTTGGATACCGACTTGGGAGTATGGTGATGGATCATCTATCTGTGTTTTTAGTTCTCTTTGTGTATTTCAAGAGGAAATTTGATACCTGTTTTCTGTACCAATTTTACTGTATAATAAAGGCAGAATAGGATATAATTGGTACAGATTGGTAGGGTGATAGATGAAGGATAAAGCAATCCTCTGAATGTGTGAGGTAAGCTTGTGAAATCTTAGAGATGGAGTTATCATGAGAAAATACGAGTTTTTCACTTATTTTTTTTTTTAAACCATGCAGTTTTGGGCTGTAGAGAGCTAGCTCAGCTTGACATTTCAATAGTCCTTCTGATGCAGGTTTGGGAGAGGGGTTGTATTATTTTTTTTCTTTTTTTCCTGGTTGTGCACATTTGAAAATGTTCCTGAGTAACTTCTTATTTTTATGAAGAACCAAAAATACCACCCATTAGCTGATTCTGTGAAGATATATTAGCTCGTAGTTTTCTTACCCTTCTGGTAATTTACTAGGCAGCTTTGCAGCCTAAATGCTCTTAATTACATGAGAGTGACAAAAATAAAACTCATTATTGCAATACACTTTATCTCAAAAACTATTCTTCATGGATTTCCTTGTACCAGAAGTGAAACCACTAGAGGGCCCTGAAGTACTGAGTATTAATTTAACTGATTCCAATATGCTGCTTCCATGTGCTTTAAACTGGACTCCAGTTTTTATACTATTACTTTTTTACAGGCAAAAATTGTATTTTAATGCATATGGAGAGGTCTAAAGCATTCAGGTTTGGTTACTGGCCCATTACCTGGCAATTTCCCTCTTTGTCTGCTCTTTTCTAAAAACTCCTGGTGAAAATCATCCATTATCTGGGCGAAGTTTCATTTCTGTAGTGTTTTGAAGACCTTTCCGACTAAAACCATGGGAACCAGGTCTTGTGATGCAAGAAGGCTCCTCATCTCTTTGTGTGTTAGTGATGCAGTGGGAAAACAATGAATTTGTTAAAACAGGGCACAGATGGGAGAGAAAAGCAGTCCCATGAGGAAGAGCTTGGGGAGGTTGAGGGGGCAGAAGGGTGTTTCTGTGCTGCATGAGGTTTGCACCAGGGCTTGTGTGGGGTGCTTTGGTGCTGGGAGATACAGCTTGGTGCTGAGCAGCCCGGGTGGTGTGGGCTGGGTACAGACAAGAGGTGTGGATGTTACCTACTGGTGTGTGTGTGTCTGCCTTCAGTCTGCACAGTGCAACACGTAACCCCTCCTTACGGCAAGCTGTGTTTCCCTCTGCCTGTTCTCTGCCTGTTGGCACCACTGCTGCGTCCAGGCTCAGCCGTGTCACTCACTGCTCGCTGGTGCTGCTGTTTGGGTATTGTGTGCATCTCCACGGCCAGATTTACAGCAAAGGAACACCCATCACAGAAGGAAAAATCAGCTGAGTGGCAGGATTCTGCTGCTCTACATTTGTTTTTGTCAAAAATCAGAGCCAAGCAACTCAGCAGAAGTTTTCTGTGTCTAAAGTTGGTGACATTAATGGACAGTAAGCAAAGGTAAATGCTGCTGTAGTAAGATCATATAGCTCCTACTAGGATTTGCTCACAAAATAAGAGTTTTAATTCAGTTACTATGAAGCCAGGTTAGAAAAATTGGTTAAATGGGTAATTTTACCACTGATTTAAATGAAATTAGACTCAAACATCTTTTCATAAAGACTTTCTTTTGGCCGTTTGGATTAAAAAGGAGCTTGCCAAGCTAAACAAGCTTTAAAAATAGTTCAACTTGTGGTATGGATTCATGTTACAAGCTAGAAACTTTCTCCTTTGGTAATTTAAAACTCGTGGAAGCAAATGTATGAAAAAGTGTGTCATGGGTCCATGCTGGTTTGATTCTCACACTTTGGTGTTTCAGGTGGTCAATGAAATGCTCCTAATTACCAGTGTCGTGACAAACATTATCTGTAAAAATTAGTAACTAGAAGATACTGTTCAAGGGCAGATTTCATGAACTCAGAAGTACTATGCAAGGATGCTGAACAGGAGGTCATTTTTGATGGAGAGCCTTCCTTCAAAAGCAAAGCATAAATTAAAAGAAGGTTGCAGAAAATGGTTCAGGACAAAGTGTTCTGTTTGCAAGTGCTGACTTGGCTGGAGGAAGATCATTTAATGTTTTCAGCTTTCTTCTTTCTAGAAAACCAAGAAAAAAGTCTTGCCTTTAGGAAATATATGTATTTTTACAGAAGAACCCTGTTTTGTACAAGTTCTTCCTAGTCAAGGGTCAGCACTCATCGTCCTTAACTTGTTACCTGCTTTAAATCTTGGCCTGTGCTGATCTTCCTGACATTGGCTTTGAGGCTCCTTTTAAGTTATTTTTGTGCTTTTCATATGCCTCATTTTTGTTTCATTGAAAAATTCAGTGCATCTTAAGAGTGCCCGGTTGCTCCTCTGTGTATTTTTTTTTTCCATTTGCCCATTTTTATGAAATGTTTTATTCTGAAATGTTCTTGGACACCATGTGAAAACATACTTATCACCAGTCCTTCACTTTTAGTCCAGAGCATTTCACCCAGGTCTACACTTTTCTGGTTTTTTTACAGGTCTTGTTTGCTGCCTGGCCAGCAATCTAGAACCAGGGTGATACAACAACTGGCCTCTTGTCTGTGTGGTCTGTTCTAGTGAGCTGTAGTTGATTTATTTCATACATTGGTCAAAAGTGCTATCCATTGCTAGTTTCTCTCATGGAGAAAGTTATGGCTTTATATCCTCATTCATAGAGTAGAAACTCCACTGGAATGAACTCAGTGAAGTCTTCTGGATGAGTATAAAATGCTTTTAATTCTGTGAGTCTTTATATGTGGCTGGTGGTTGCTCAGATCAGAGGGTGCATTCATGTAGTTGATGTTGAGAGATTTCTTTTTTTTTGTAATGGAGAGCAGTTATTTGTGTAGCTCAGCTCTTAAGGTTTGTAGGTGAGCAAGGACAGGAAGGCTTTCAGTAGTAAAAACAAGACCCCAGAGGGTTGCAGTGAGAGTAAACAGTATTGCAAATTAAATTGCAGAGCAGAGGGCTGAAGAGTATCTAAAGGGTTGGCAATCATAAAAACTAGTGGTTTCGTGGTTTCTATAGATTATAATATTCCCCGTGGATTTTTAAGTGAAAGGCAAGCTGTGACAAACATCTTGAGAATGTATAAATGGAAGCTACAACCAGTTGAATTTGCAGCAGGAAAAAAAAAAGCAAAGTACAAAACCAGAATGTGAGCTATTTTCTGTCTATACAAAACCCAAGTGCATCAGTGAGCAGATGTTTACTGGCTAAGGAGGTGTTTTGCTCTGCTGAGAATCCAATTCATGGCTGTGGCCACCCAGCTGTGGGGAAGCTGTGTGTAGAGTACTGATCATGTCATAGCTCACTCCTTTTGAACAGACGGGAAAAAACTCCACAAAAAAACTGCACAAGGATATTATCATCTCATGTCATGATCTTAAAGAATTGTTGGATCGTTTGTTTTTGTTTTTTTTTTAATTTTTTCCCAATTTAACCCTGTTGCTATTGCTGTTCTCAGTGCTGGAGTTCATTCTTGTTTTCTGTGGCATTGCAGGTGAGGGAAGATTGGGGCTTAAATCTCATTTGGCAAATTAATTATCTGTAAAGTCTTACTTTCCGTGGTGCCTGACTGCCCTTCACAGTTTGGGACACAGCACAGGCACGTGGCATGCCTTGGGTGGAATTGCTGTCCCACTGTGCGTGTGGAGTTGTTGCTACAGAAACATGCAGGGGCAGTTGCAAAGCCCTTTGTTTTTCTTATCCTGGATGATAAATTAGATAAGAAATGTTAAAGTTGCTTTTTGCAGCAGCAGCTGGCCTTTGCAGGCCTTCTCTTGCCCAGGCTGTGTGTTTTGTAAATGCCCCCAGGGAAAAGCAAAGGCGTGTGCCCTGATCAGCTTCCCCAGATTGATACCTGGTTCAAAGCTGCATTATTTTTCACGTGACTGCAAACAGCATGGAAAACATGCTGGATTTGCGGTGTTTTTGCACTGATTAGTTATATGTATGCAATTGGATTTCCCCCCACACAGACTCTTCGAGCCAGAAAGTATTAAATGAGGAATAATTACATTGATTTGGTGCTTGTCCAATTTTTTGCTGTCAGAAAGTTAACTTTTTAATTAGTACTCTCACCTTATTAAAGGAATCAGGAAAGGTAAAACTTAAAAGCTTTTGCCTTCATGTTTTGGCATCTGTTTGATTTATTATTATGGGATAGATCAGAAACTGCAGTGTATCATGTAGGTAATTCTACTTTCTGTTGTCCTCTCTGATTTTGATGTTGCTTGTTTTTTCTTTTTTCTCTCAGGATGTATTTATATATTGTGGCTTTTCACAGATTCAAATGGAGAAGGACTCTGAAGCTCTTCAAACTGGCATGCAACTTTATATTTTTTTAATACTCTGTGAATGTTTATTGGCTTTTTTGTTAAAGTCCTAGCATTTTTTTTAAACAGTGACTTCTTTTTCATAATTTATTTGTCTTTGAAGCTGACTTGGGACATAAATTTTTCCCTGTGAGACAGTGGCATCATGGATACCTTGGGTGTGTTACCTTCTCAAACTTTACTTCTTCCCATGTTTCCTGCCCTCACTGTTAGTGCTAGGAGGTAGAAATTCAGCAATTTTAATCGAAATAATGTAGTGATGTAAATGAGACAAGGATGGGAGAGAGAAAGACTGAATTGTCTGCACATTTGACCCACAGGTTACAGAGTGAGGAGACGAATAATGCCCTTGTAGTGGTGGGTTCCCAACCCCTTCTGAGTTAGGAAAGGGAGAAAGACCATCAATGTATTTATTTTTCATAAACCCAGAATACATTAATTTTCTTAATTTTGAAGAAAATGAAACTGAAGTGAGTTTTTATGTGGCATCAATCTACTGAACTGCAGAAGGGAACAAGATTTGTCTTTCAGGCCCTCTCTGAGACTTTAATTTTGTGCTTGACTGGCTTACAACACTTGTCTCTTCAGACAGAGGTATCACAATGTATGGCATAGGTAAGAGGCTTTTGGTAAATTAGGCTTGTCAAGGTTGTGCTTTAGACATGGACTCTTCCCGTGGAAGTTTGGAATAAGTAACAATGTAACAATCATTTTTACTAAGTTGTTTGGGTTTTGCCTGTTTTCAAAGTTTAAGGGGATATTTTCTTAGTTCTTAATAGAGAATTTGAAATCACTGCTATAATAATTAACTCTTACAGTACAAAGCTTAGCAACGCAGTATTTTTTAATGTAAAAAGGTTTCATATATGATACTTGCTTTCAGTTTCTTTGAAAGACTCTTTCTGCAGAGGGAGGTGGATGTACTTGAAAACATTTTGTAGCAAATGTGCTTGAATCTTGTAGCACTTCTCACTTCATCCCTTGAATCCTTGGCCCTGCCCTGCTCCTACAGACCCCTCCACAAAGCTGTGGCTGAGGGGGACCCTTAGATGGAGAGAGAAGCAGTGGATTCCATCCAGGGAGGGCATAAATCAAACCCTTCCACCTTTTTAACCTTTCACATACACTGGGGTGTTGCAGGGTTCTGAGAAGGAAGGGTAACTTCCCTGGACAGCTTCATGCCATCTCACTCTGTGTCTTTTTATTGCTTTTGGCTGTGCTTTTCCCTCTGTACTGAACAACTTTTTTTAGGGCCTGAGGAAGAACCAAGAAAACCCTGTAAAAGAGCAAGGTGGTGTTCAGATAATCAGGGAAGAGTTTAGTTTGAAAGGGACCTTTACAGGATATGACCATCCAACTGATTCCTCATTCACTGAACACTTCATCAAATCCATTCACAGAGCACTGTAGCATTTGCTGGACTAAAAAAAATTGATTCATAGGAGAGAAAGTGAGCTAGAAAGATAAACAAGCTATAAAAAAAGGCTTTAATTTATGGGGAACAGTTGTGTAGCTGTAAAATATCCTTACTTACAGTATTAATTGATATATTAAGCTGTTTTAGTAATCTGAATAGATAGCACATGCATTTGCATCTTCACCTGGAGAGGTTAAGCCTCACCATGAAGCATTTGTATATACTGTAAATACAGTGTGCTTGTTATTCCTCATGGCTTTGACAAAGAAAATACTTGGTTTGTATGTTGAAATTTAATTAAAGGATTTGTGCTTTGAGTTAATCTGTGTGGATATACACACATGTGGTAAAGCAGTCTGGGGGTGAGAAATTAAATGTGTTTCAGACACAGCCAGAGTCAGACCACAGACTTGACCTGGTGTTAGAATTTGAATGCTAATGCCTTTGGTTTGTCTAAAGAAATGCTTTTGTTACTATCATTATCAAACACAGTTATAACTAACCTTCATGAAGGTATGTTTTGGAATGCATATTTTGGAATCTGCTGTTTTTCACTCAAAATTGTGACGTAATTTTGTGAGTCATGGCAGAGTGGAAACTACCAACTCTATCCAACAATCATCCTGTGATATATAATTAACATGTTATCGAACATTATTAACTGCAAAGTAACACACTGAGGAAAGGAACCCCAGAATGGAGTTTCATCAGTAGCTTTGCAGTGGTACTGGTGGGTTAAGGAATTGTTTCTGCTATCCCATGGCCCTTTTCATTTGATCAGTGCAAAGGTTTTTGTGGCTTCATAGTGAACTGCAACCAGGAAAAAATAAAAAAGGAAAAACCCACAAATGCTTTTTTTCTGACATAACTCCTTTTTATTAAAAAAGTTGAATTTATCTTCAAGTGTGGCCCTGTTGACAGTTGTACAATTTCAAATCAGCTACTGCAAGAGAAGTCAGCATGAAGCTTTCATTTGAACATGGAACATTTTATTTGAGCATGGAACTTTTATGAAGTCCCTTTATTGCAGTCCATACACTTGTAGTATTTCAGAAATATTAAGAAATTAATGTGTATTAATAGAGGTGTCTTTTCAGATACTTGTCTTATCATTGCCTATGAGTAGAATCTAGATTTGTACCTGAGCAAAATTTTTGTCTTGTGGGCAAAAATCCTTTTTCTCACAAAAATAAACACTTTCATTTAGTAGCTTTATTCCCTCTATTCCCTGTAATATTGTAAGCATTTCATTTGTTGGTAATAATAGAAGATTTATTATTCAGTTTCCTTAGGTCTTGACTTACAAAATCTAATAAGTTGGAGTAAATATCCATTGTCAGTAGGATTCAGATACTGTATTTTTCTTCATTTTTATCATATTTAAAAGAAACAACAGAACAAACACAAAACTCTGCCACCTCTGTTTTCATTTTACTTCTACAGAGATGGTGTGCAGTTGTGTGGTATTTAAAATTGTACTAGAGGCTGAATCATTGCCAGAGAGAGCATTCACTCAAATCAAGGCCCCCAAAATGTAAACATGAGATAAATTGAGCTTCAATTTTGAATTGCTATCTGCTTTTTCCTTTTTCTTTTTTTCTTAATAGCATACCATTTAGCTCACACTGCCTTCACCTGTTTCCTTCAAATGCTTTTTTCCATTTGTAAAATAATTTAAGCAGCTTTTTGCAGTTGACTCCTTGATTGTAAATCCCTGCATAGAAGACAAATATGTATTGTACTGCATCTGTATGTTACATGAATTAAGCCAGGGGAAGGACAACTTCCCTTTTTCACTTGTATTAACTTTTCACAGAATGGCAAATCAAGGTAAGTAGCCATTTCTGGTTAAAACATGCCGCTCTAAAAGTACGGGAATACGGTGGTAAAAAGAAAGTTTTATGTATAGAGGGCATAATTACTAATAGTCTTTGTATTTATACTACTAGAAGTGTGACTGCGTTTAAGCATCTACGTACATCTCACAGGAAAGCCTGAAATAATTTGTTGAAAAATTAATACGTTCATTTCATCACATTTAATGGATTCTTAAATCTGTATCAGCTTATCAAAGGAAACATTAATTAAAAGTGTAATTGACCAGCCAGCTGCTTCTCCTTTTCTGTCCAGCAGCCTCTATTAAAATCATTACAAAACATGTAAAGCTCTTTATCTGAGGGAGATGAGAAGTTCTCCATGCCAAATTCTACTTAACCAGTGAGATTTAAATGTTATTTCCTTATTTCAGGCTTGTTGGGTGAGCATATCTGCAGGCCGTTGGGCTTTAAGCAGAATTTTTCTGCATGGGAGGAGTGTGTTTTGTCCATTAGTTTTACAGTGTTCATTCCCAAGCTTGGAAACTGTTCTCCCCACGTACAAGAAGGGCCTCATGGAACCATTCCATGTCTTAGTTTTGCCTTTGTGAGGTGGTTGGGACCTGCAGAAGTCCCTGTGGCCATGGAGAATCTGCTCCTGTGGACATGCCCTGTGAGCAGGGGGGATGTAACTACCTAGATTTTGTGTCAGTGCTGTCCTTTTCCTTGTTCAAGGCAGATCATGGCCAAAATCAGCAGCTTCTCTCTCTTTCCAGAAACCAGAGTTTGGCCTCCCTGGGGATTCACACACAACTCTGAGGGTTTGAAGCCTTATTTCAACATTTGTCTACCATTTGCAAGGTTGTTTGTTTTTTGTTTTGTTTTGTTTTTCATGTATGAGAGCCAAATTTCTGTTTGAGTTAGAATTATTAAAAATAACAATCCCCCTAATGTGCATGACCAAACCCCTGAGGCTTCCTTTGGTTTTGCTGTGGAGAACAAAAGCAATATTAATTCCCAAATTAACACCTGTAACAATAAAGATTCCTGCTCTTTTTTTTTTTTTTTTTTCCCTTTCATTCAGATTACTTCATAGGGAATTTCTTGCTCACTACATGCTTGGATTTTTGGTTATATTCAACTCCCTCCCCCAGTCTTAAATGTCTTCCTGTTTTCACTGGGTGACTGAAAGATCAAGTTAGGAAGTTTTGCTCTGGGTGCTGCCATGGTTTGACAGTAATGAAGAATAACTCTAGTAGCAACAAAACAAAAAGAGTGAGAGCAGAGCAGAACTTTGCCTGTTGTCTTTAGATTTGAAGGTAGTGCCTCGCTGGGTGTCTCCGTGAGTTTGGAATTGGGAGTATTTTTGTTTCAGGCTTAGGTGGAGAGCTCAGATGTAGACATTTTTGGAAGAAAATCATGAATTTTCCAAGAATTTCCCAGGCATACTGAGTTGTAAGATCATTACAGACAATGCACTGTAGCAACACACAGCTGGATCTTCCTTGGAAAAGCCTCAGAAGGCTTTGCAAGGTACAGACATGTGCAAAGGCAAACTCAGATTGATTATTGAAGCATCTTCAAAGTGATAGGTTTGATTCTTTGGATGGAGATGCTTAATGGTTGTTTTTTTTATGGTCTTTGATGATATCTGTGGTTATAAATGGCTGGAAGATCTTGTGGCTTAATATTTTTATTTCTGTAGTATAGAGGGGACTTGGGTGTGTTGGTGTCCCAAATGTTGAGCCTCCAAAGAGCAGAGGAAAAAGGGAAAAAAACCCTAATGGTTATGTAATCTGTCATATCGTTCAGTTGGAGTCGGTTCAAGTGGTGCTGTCAGGGGTGTGAGAGGAGAGTGAAATGTGAACATCAAGTTAAACGTGCCAGGAATATTTAAAAAAAAAAAAAAAAAGACTGTGCCACAGTTTCAGCTGAAAATTATGGCTAGATAAGCGGCTTAAGTGGTATGTCCTGCCCTTGCTGTTGCAGATTAAGTTTGCCCATAGATGATGGAAGAGATATTTCTTGTCTTCTAGATGGTTGAAGTCCTGTACATGAAGGCATGTTAAGAGAATTTCTGCATGAAAAGGTCCTTAGTTTTCTGAGGAGCATCCACTGCTCAGAGCACAGATCTTGAGTTTCTGAGGTGTGTGAGAAAGCCCTCGTGGCACCTGATCACCTGAGACCACATTGTGAGCACAGACCAGCTCTGGGACCAGCTACCCCAGCGCCAGATCCATTTCAGATCTCATTAGTGGGTTGTTGTTAACAGTAAATTAACGTTACTTGGCATCTCATGTCACTGAAGGAAGTGCTTGAGCAGTGGCTGTGCAGCCGCTCTGTGATTTGTGCAATTAAGCTACAGCTGTTTTAAATTGTACTTAATAATGTCCACAGTTTCTTAGAATACTTTTTTTCTCAGAATCCTGGAGAAAATGGGATTGGATGAGCTTTCTGGAACTCAGGTTTGTGCAGGTTTGTCCAGTTTGGAAAATCCTCAAAGAAGGGAAGTCCCTGGCTTCACTGTATCACCTCCCAATGTGTTTAATTGGTCTTGTGGGAGGGAGTGTTTTTCCTGAAGTCCGTGTAGAATTTGCCAGTTGTGACTGCTTGGTTTTGTCCTTTCATTGTGCACCTCTGACCAGAATTTGCTCTAGGCCTTTCTAAATGCCCCGTAGGTGGTAGAAGGTGTCCCCTTGGCTTTCTCCATAATACATCCGGTTTCCTTAGTCTGTCCTCATTTACTATATGCACAAGCCCCCTAATAACGAAATGCAACCACCATGGTGTTTTTATTTTCCTCTGCAGCCTGAATGAATGTATTTCCAACCTTTAGAAAATGTTAGTTAAGAATATCAAGTCTTGGGGAAAAAATATCTGGATAAAATTACCCAAATCCTGCAGAAATATTTTGGAATTTTTCTCCTTTCTATTATAGCTTGTTACAATAATATGGTGTTTCAAGCAAAAAATTTAAAACAAATACAGGTTCTCTGCCTGACTGCCAAGTGTAATATAACCTGTCAATATAGTTTGAAAACACAGTAATGTGCATTCTTTCCTTTTCAAATTTAAATTAAACTGAGATACTCTGGGCTAATTTTTATTTTCTTTTTTCTGATTAATTTTTTTAAGTTGGTCTACAGGGTCATGAAGAGTATTTATCGAGAGGATTCAGTGGGGTGGCCTTTTGTTTTTAGTTGTTTTGTTTTGGTTTTGTGGTTTTTTTTTTCGTTTTTTGGAGATTTTGGGGGGAGTTCGTGGGAGTTTTTTGTTTTGCTGTTATGGGAGATTTTTTTCAGATGTCTTTCTAGTTGACATCTGCCACTTTGAGAACCAGTGGGTTTCTTCTGACAGGACGTGGCTGAGGAATGCATGGGAGAAATGTTAGGCCACGGTTTCTGCTCTGAACTGTGACCTGCACGCCTGGTAAACTGCAGTTTCCAGTATCTTGCAGTTTATTTGGACTGTCAGGTGTTCTTCAGCTGTGAGCACAAACCCGTGGATCAGAGAGCAGAATTCTCTGTTGTTAAATCTGAGTGCGGATCAGTGTCCAGACAGGGGTCAGAATATTGCTGTCTGTAATGCAGACAAGGCATGGACAGATCCTTCCTGGAGGCCTTTCAGCTCTTCCATTCCCACATGACATCTGAGTGGAAAGTACAACCATCTGCTCCCTGGCCTTCCCCCTCCTTCAGGCTGTCCCTGGGGACCTCTGTTTTCTCTCCCCTTCTAGTACAGCACTCCAGCCCCACTAACAGCTCTCATATGAGTTGCTTTTGCTCTGTTGTTAGTGTCTGTGTCTTTGTTTATTATGAAAAGTCCTGAGCCTCAGTGGCAAAGCTGAATTCCAAGCAGTGGGGACTCCATGTCTTTGCAGACAGAGAAGGTGTGTAAGAGCCTGAATGGGAGCTGGATGCCCTCTTCTGAGCCATTAAATTAAATCATTTCCATGCTGTGATGAGTGGAAAATCCAGGTATGGCCCTGCTGCTTGCTGAGGCAGTGTGCTTTCTCAGTGAGGTCTGTATTGGATGTTCAGTGCTCCCAGTAAATTTCCACAGCAATTCTTACGCTGATTGTAGAACAGGAATTGTGTTTCTGACAGCTCTTGGCAGGTAGAGCAGTGGTAGCAGTGTGGGAGGTGAGCTCACATTGATTTATAACAGAGACATGGATGGACTCTGTCTGTCACCATCTCAATTATTTCTTATATAATCATTGAAAATGATGTTTCATAAGCTGATGATGACATCCATTCAACTTCCTATTTAAGCTGTAGATCTGTGTTTGTGTAATATCCTTTTATCCATTACCTGGGCACACGTGGTTCACGCTTCAGCAGCACACCTTAGAACAGAATCCCGGGATATTTGGGGTTAAAGGGACCTCTGGAGACCCCCCAGCCTACCCCGTGCCCAGGCAGGGTCACCCCGAGCAGGTGACACAGCCCAGGTGGGTCTGGGATGTCCCCACACAGGGACACTC
>JAWWTY010000088.1:8203788-8228850 GCA_035222235.1 Margarornis squamiger
AGGATTTGGAAGGTTTCTCTCAGGGAGGCTGGATTAAAAGTGTCGATGACAGCTGTGTGAAGGAAAGGAAAAGAGCAGAATTGATCAAATAGAGGAAAGCACCCGAGGAAGTACCAAAGTGTGGAGTTGGTAGAAAGGTGTAGAACCACTAGTCACTGCAGATGTATCAGAGAGGAGGCCTTTGTAGCAGGGCAGAGCTCAGGAAAGAATGCAGACAGAGGTTGGTATATTGATAAAAGGAGCTGTTACTTCATGACATCTGGTGAGGGTGTTTCACAGACACCTGAAGAGTCAACAGGGGAAGGGTCAGAGAAGATGCTCAGTGAGAAAAGGAAAGACTCCAAAGGAATAGAAGTAACAGAAAGGGAATTGTAAGGGAGCAGAAGAACACAGGAGTACAAGAGGATTCTGTTTGATTTGAGCTCACTCTTCCTCAGATCTGTGTAGTATATTCTGCTGTGTTCATCATCTGACGGATGTAGAATTCAAATGCTTCTTCACAAGAGAAGAGAAATAAGAGATATTTCAAGAGAAGTATCTTGAAAGTGTTCTGGGTGAATGAAGAACTCATGCATCATGTCCTTGCTAGTTCTTCTGTGCCCATGTCAGGACTGTTATTTTTGTTTGTACTTGAGGGTGATTGCTGGCTATTCCAATGAGTCGTGGAGGGTTTTATCGAAATCATACTCACTCTAATGGAAAAGCTTTGTCAGACAAGGGTCTCATGGCTTTCTGTAGATGTGGGCAGAGTCTGTGTTAACTTAATCTCAGCAGGAAATTTGTTTTCCAGCTGAATTCTGTGATTGAGAATGCCTCAATTCTCTGACATTGAGGACCTCAGGCTGGTGTTACAAAGATAATAGTATGAATCATATAAAATACTGCAATAAACACATCACCTAAATTTCATTGCACTGAGCATCCTGCCATTATTGCTGGTTTTCCCCATGCCTCCCTCTGCCCCTGAGTTGATTCAAACCTGAAGCAAGGTTCTGTAGATACAGAAGGGTTATGTATGTCAAAGCCCTTGCTTTTTTGGGGGAGGAAAAGAACATTATCTCCTGGTCTGCTCAGTCTCTTCAGGTTGAATATTGTTTTCCTCTGACGCATGCAGATTTCTTGATGTATAAGGATTATTATTCTCTAGCCTTCCTAACTGCCCATAATGTGTAATACTGCATTTCTGTTTTTTTAGTTTCTGATAGAAGTCAAGAATTCCCATAAATCATCTGTGCCATCTGACTGGGTTATGATTAGCAGGTATGTAAAATATCTTTGCAGTTTGTTCTATTTTAATATAGAAGAAAAAACAACAGGTATTTTGGTTTTGCAATTAATTACATACACATTGTCTCATGTATTTATGTTTGGGTTTTGTGTTTGTTTTTTTTTTTCTGAAACCAACCAACCAAAATTGTAAATTTATTGGTTAAAAGTGAACAAAACCAAACAGAAAAAAATTGGGTTCTTAAAGCATTTGTTTTCACACAGCAGATCCTTAGAGCATTGTATTATTTGCCCAGCATTTCAAAGTACACATACTGGTGTCAAAACTGTGATCTTGATTCAGTTGTGCCTGTAGCTTGCATGTGCAAATACTTCCTAAAATTTTGATTGTTCTTATTTTATTCAGAAAGGATAAAGTAGCTGTGCAAACATCTGTTTGTACATCTCAATAAATTTAGTGCATTTAAAATGTCATTTTACTTACACAGACAAGTTTTTCTTGCTGTGGTATATGGGGCTATGTAAGCATGATTTTAGATAGCTTTGGGTACTTTTTCCAGCAGGCAAAACAGAGATGGACTGAATTATGTAGATGGCCTTTTTTTTCCCCCAGTAATTTGGTTTATTATTTACATGGATTGAATACCTCAAAGTTATAATGTACATGTCAACACTGAATTCTATATAAGGCCCAGTGTGTAATGTGTGAGCACAGTCATCACAGCTGAACTCTGAAGTGGTGTTCTATTCACTTATCCAAGAATTCAGCATTAGAAGTGCAGAGATTAGACAGAATTAACATGGTGAACAAATTACAGCTACTCTGGATTTTGTAAGACAATGCCTGGGTATGCCAAAATAAGTCCTTAATGGAAATACATGAATAAATATCAAGTGTCCCAAGTAAAAACTAGGAAGACAGTCTGTATTTGCAAAGTTGATTTCAGGCTTATCACAAAGTTTTCCTGCTTTAAAGTGATTTTTTTTTTTTAAATGTCATTCATTGTATATGCAACCATTCAAAGAAAATTTGGGCAGTTTGGGCAGTGTTTTGTGAAAGAAGCAAACTTTGATGATGCAGGCCACAGTGAGCAAATCATTTCCAAAGCCTTCTGAATGGGCAGTAGTGCAGTGACTTACTTTATTCTCAGTAAATACCACTGGAACCAATAGGGTTTGGTAACACAACAAAAGAACTTTTTTTTTGTTAGTCATCCATTTTCAAGGCTCAGAATGAGTAAGAAAACTATTCCAATTTTGCATGTGGATGGTGTAGCTGATTGCTTGGTAACCTTGATTTCCTGTTGGGCTTCTCTCTGCCTTCCAGCACAAAAGCTGTGAGCCGCTTCCACTCCCCTTTTATCACCGAAAATTACCGGCATCTGAGTCAGCTGCGGGAGCAGCTCGTCCTTGACTGCAGCGCTGAGTGGCTGAACTTCTTAGAGTGAGTTTACCAAACACAGCCTGGCCTCATCGTTGTGTTGGGTTTGGGTTTTGCCAAGAGAGCAGGAAAAGAAAAATGTTTATCTGAAAAAGAAGTTGGTAATTACATTGTCCACAACAACCTTACAGGTAGTAAATTAAAATGTTGTTTAAAGCATTTGAAGGCAGGATCTTTGCAGTCGGAGTCCTGAGACCAGCAGTGCTATCTCTGTGTTTTAAAATGCTAGTTAAAATACGTAATTAAGTATGTAAGGTGTCTGTAAGAGTTTAAAAACTAGTATCACAGAAGATATTAGTTTAATTAGTAATAACTTAATAATATAGATAATACAAATATGAATAATATATTATTAAATCAGTATTAATACTTTTAGTAAGAATTAACATTAAGAATTTGGAAGTAAAACTGAGTGGAACTGAATCTAGTACTTCTGTTGTTGAAGTTGTAGTACAGTGGTTTTTTATTATACTATTTATTAGTATTAAATAGTAGTTCTATTATTTATTATATTTTGTATGCTGCCCTGAGACTGACTGAGTATTTGCTAGAAAGTAGTGTGAATTTTATTATCCCTCACATCTGGCACATCTCTTTGTCTGAGGTCAGAGTTTTCAATGGAGTTATTTGACTATTAGCCAAAGAATCTTTAAAATAGAAGTTTAATAAATATTTCTTGGAATTCTGAGTGCCTTTATTTTTTCAGATGTCCAGTTATCTGTTATTTTTCTACTTCCATGAATTGCAGAGCTGGTGGAATTGTTCCTTTTATCATGCAATGATAGTTTGAAAAGTTTAATAAGTCCCTTCTGAAGTTGTCTCACGAGATTTGCCACATAGTAGGAACCCAGCAATTCTGTAAATTTGGTTGGAGCTAGAAAAACATTCCAATTCACACTTCTCCAGGTGTGTTTCCTGTGCAGTGCTATGAACACAGTTCTCTTCGAGTTCCCTTGGCTGTTTTCAGTAATGTAGTGTAACAGCAGACAACAGGGAAAGAGCTGGGTATAGGAAAGTGCTCTTCTTTCTCATTCCTCCATTCATTTATGTCTTTGTTTATTAAACTTTGCTCCCCTTTTTACAACCCTATATTGTATCTGTGAGACCAGGAGAGGGGAAAGAGCAAATTCATGAGTATGAAGAGAATGAACTTTGCTGGGAACTCTGCTCTCCTGGTAATGTTGTTATTGTGTTGGGGAAGCAATATGTAAATTGAAAATGAATTCTTTAGTTTTCTATTGTAGGTACCATATATTATTGAAATTGTATACAACTCCTGTGTCAGACACTCTTAGTTTGGTTCTTTTCTGACTGTGACTTATGGCTGAAGTTGAAAATCAGCAGTTGGGATGCAGTTGCCACTGTGATAAATTGTGGCATTTTTATAGGCCTCATTGAGGCAGCAGAGATCAACTGTTGATCCTTTATATGCTACCTAATGACTTTAATTTTTCCCAGATTTTTTTGTACTTAAAAATAATTCGCTGTTAGAATGGGAGCATGACGTCCATCTGCATTAAGATTGTGTCCTTGTGTTGCAGCCTGAATTGCTGCGGGGACATTTGAATTCAGAGCAATTTAGTGCCCACAGGAGCCCTGTGAGGAACTTGCATGGGATGTATTTTGGCAATCGTTCTGTATCTGTGTGGAATTATTTTTTTCCCGTTTTCTTCTGTTACTTTTCCCTGTTTTGGTACAGCCATTTCAATGAACACTATCACCCCCTGTCTAAAGCCATTGGCCACTTAGCAACTGTCGACTGCCTGTTCTCTCTGGCCCAGGTGGCTAAACAAGGAGACTACTGCAGGTAATCAATTTTTAATTTTTATTTGGGATTTTATAGGAAATTATAAGAGAGTATTTAAAATAAATTAGATTTTAATATGTGTACTGTGATAAAATGCATTATTAAAAGTGTTTGCAGTAGTTTCAACGTAATCTAATTTTGCAAAGCAACACTTCTGGGCTAAACTCAAATCTATAAACATTGCAGTTCAAATTTGACATTACGTTACGTCAAATTAACAAATCAACCAACAAATGATGTTTGTTGTTCAACCTGAGTTGAACTAGTGGATGATATCTCACTTATATAGAAATAAATGTTGGTCTTTGCATGGACTTTTTTTCTCCTTTTTTTAATCTCAGCAAGGTGAGAGTTTGTAATGTCTTTCTAACACCTAACTTTCTCAGGTATTTCAGGTAAATGATGGGTAAATATTAGTTCCACCTTGCAGAGCAGAGGTGATGCCTCACCTGGGATCATGTGTGATGGGTTGTGCACCTGCCCCTGCCCAAAACCCACACACAGGCAGACAAGTGAAATCAAATTACATATACTTCTGCTTTTATACATCTTTAAAGATAATATTGATCACCTCTGGACTCTTGGGATCTTGTGTGCCTCTGTCAAAATCTTTTTCAAAGTAATTGCTCACGTATATCTCAGATGAGAAAACAAACTGAAGTCTGATTAATTCACTGTGCAAGGGTTTAAATAATTCACTGAATTTTAGAGTGGCTTAGAGCTTATAAACTGGCTGGAAGGAGACTTCTCAGTGAAATTTCAACTGCTGGGAAGGTGTCAGTAATTCATTTTAGAAGGCTGCTGAAGGAAAAATAAGACTTTAATAGTAAGCATTTTGTAGGAATGTTTTTTGATACAGTGAGGATTGTTTCCTATAGCCTGCCCTGAGGTAGGTGAATGAGGCAGGTCAGGAGCACAGGTGCTCTACACAGTTGTGGGAGCAGGCTGAGCACCTCTTACAGTTTGGGGGCATCTTCCTTCCTTTGCACAGTGGATTTGCAGCATCAGGGCTCTCAGGCAGCAACATCAGATACGTAAGGGTGATGGTGTGGGGCAGTCCAGAGATCTTCCTCTTATGTTTGGGTGTCCACTGTCCAGGCTGTGAGTTGTTTACAAGATGCTGTTGAAAAGGTGGAACAAAGCCCAAGACTGTTTCTATATTGGTTTCATCTCAGCTGTACAACTGCTGGGAACCCCCCCCCCATATCAGTTTGCACCTCTTTCCCCAGTGCTTCGTGTTTGTCACTTATTTTTATGCCATTTATTTGATCTCCATTTTCCTTCTAAATTGCATAATCCCACTCCCCACATCTTCCCTTTAAAGTCCACTCAAAGTATTAGTTCATTTCCAGAAATAAAATTCTGTGGTTTTATTCCAGTATCCTCTTTTTCTCAGCTGCTGCACCTTTCTCAAGTTACTGCTCTAATTTCAGTGTGATTGTACTTCTGGTGTAGGAAAATGTTGCTGAGACATGGAACCACATTTGCCTTTCCATTGGGTCCTGCAATTCAGTTTACAATGGAAAAGAAAGAGTAGGTTGCAGAGAACAAAAAGAACTGATAGTCAGAATTCAGTGGAATGTGCTTCTTTTTCGTTTATTGTTCTGTGAAGAATGTGCAGTGTTTGGAGATGGAGCTTTTCAGACATGGAGATATGTAATGCAGAATTAGACAAGTTATATTAATAGCTTTGTAGACAAATTTGCAGTTAAGGTGGAATTTCTTTATGCAAACTGGTAATATATATTCTTTATAACTGAATGAAACCAAGGAAGTCTTTAGAAATGCTTAATGACAGTAATTAATTTTTATAATTCAGGGGTTTTTCTCACAAAAACCTACATCATAGGTGACCCTCCTGCGGGCTTCAGTTTCAGTAGTTCTAAATAATTATTTGCAGTAAAGATTGAAACTAATACCTTTTCCTTTTTGCAGACCAACTGTGCAAGATAATCGGCAAGAAATAATCATAAAAAACGGGAGGCACCCTGTGATTGATGTACTCCTGGGAGAACAGGATCAGTATGTTCCAAATACCACTAACCTTTCAGTAAGTACCAGGATATTTCAAAATCATTCAAGGTAAGGAGTATGGCATCAGCGTCTTGGCCAGGAAGTTAAAATATGTAATTTAATCATACAACTATCTGCTTGGTTGCATTTCTGAGAGATATTGCTCGATGTGACCACATCTGCTTTGTCCCTTTACTGATATCTGGCAGCCAGACACTCTTTACAACCTTGTTCAGCCTTAGTGGCATTAGTAAAAGAAAGGTTATCTCACAATTAGGAGAATGCATGTTTTAAATGGTTATTTTTGAAAAACAAATCAATAATTACAGGCTTTTTAACGATGTCATCAGAAGGAGTCTGCATTTTGTCAAAATTTCTTCTCAAATTTGTGGAGTGTTTTATTATGCAAAATAGTTGTGGCAGGCTCAGTTTTCCGCCTTGATTCTAAAATTGCAGGTATATATTTTTAGGTATTTCTTTAGTAAGTGTTTTCCTTTCTTTCTGAAAGTGTTAATGGGATGCAGCCTTTTTTTTGTCCTGATAAACTAAAACCTGTCCTCTAAATTACATGTCTGTTTGAAGTTTTTTACTGATACATTTTTTTAAATATTAAATGTCTGTTCTTTAGTGAATATAAAAGATATGCTTGCAACTAAACAATGAGATCTTTCAGCCTTTTTATACAGTAAGTACAGAAAAGGTATGAAGCAGCTGTCAATGTGGAACATTTCTGTGATAAACAGCGTTCAAATTTGTATGTATTTCTTGGGAAATATTTTTAAATGCTGTTCTATACTGAACAATGATACAGATATTTTGCAATACTGCAGGGAGTGTTTTCAAAATTATTTGTCAACTCCAAACAAGCGACAGATGGCACTTACAAAAAAATTCAGCATTTCATTCAGTAATCATCATCCACTTTTCCCTGTTTAGCCCCATTCTTATGTTGGCTTTCTAAATACTGAATATTACAAAATCAAGTGATCACGGCAGAATCACTTTTGCCTCTACTGTTGTTTGAGTTTTCTCTTTCTTGAGAGAGGTGGTGGGTGGGAACTAGTTTGTTAAAACGTCTCTAGTTTTCAACTGATGTGTTTGAATCAGCAGGAAAATACATCTCCTGTCATGTTTTCAGATGAAATATTGTCAAATATCTAACGCGAGGAAAAGCTTTCTTGCAGTGCCCTGAGATAAACATATTATTTTTCCATTCCCTCTCTTCCCCAAATGTTTGTGGACTGTTACAGAAGTTTTAACTTCAGCCATGAATTCCAGTAAGATGTTGGCTTGTGGCTGCGTGCAGTTGTAAGGGCAGATGTGTTCTCTGCTCTGGTGTTACAGCAGATGTGTCTTCTGAAAATCACAAGATTTGCAAACCAGCCACCAGTGTCACAGCATGGCTGGAGAGACTCTGGACAGATACCAAACACATGCAAGAAATTTGTGGATTGTAACAGATGAACTCATGAACTTATTCTGGTTTCAAGTATTTGTAAATTCTGTTGGGTTGAGCCCTGACAAAGTCTTAGTAGCAGCACTAAAACTACACCCTGAAGACGAGAATGTTATGCATTTTGTTCTCTCATAGTCATATGCATTTTATTACATTGATCCTTTATTCCCAATAATGGCATTTTTTGAGTTTTGACTGTATTACGACTTCCATATGGATAAGGTTTTCTTTGCTAAAGCTGAACAGCTTTTTACATGTGATAAGTACTGATTGCCTGTATCTTCTCTGTCTCCTGTATTATGACATAAGTGACAGTCCTATCTGAATTTTGTGTGTGTCTCTATAAACAGCATGAAAGCCACATCGAAAGTCAAATCTGTAAAGATCTTGAGACTTGTTCCATGGAGATTTTTTTCGTTGTTGTTTTCACAGTGCCTGATCAGTTCCAAGTTTCCCAAGCAGTGTGACTAATGCAGTTAGTCCTGCCCTCTTTAGTGTAGTTCCTCATTTGGTGCATTTCTTTGGATATTCCCGGGGGAAAGGAAAAGCCTACCTGTGTGATGTCCTTGCATAAGTTAATTTCCTAGTCTGGATTATGGGCCATGAGAAAGCTTTACAGATTCATGAGTTTTAATTTTGTATCAGTGATTGTCTTGCGCTAGAGGAACACAGTTTTGTTCTGGAGCTGTAGCCACATAGCAGTACCTTACAGGGGAGTCCGACAGCTGAGATGAGTTCCTGCATCTGATTTAACTTTCTGTGTGATTTCAGTGGTCAGATACACTGATTGGTTAGAGATTGGGTACACTCTGCTCACAGGATTTGTGTTGTAGTCAAGTTTTGCCAAACTCAGCAATGTCTTCATTTCTTGTTGTAGCCAATCTGAATGTACTTATGTCATACCAAGGCAGGCAATTATGACTGTAAAATCCAGGTCAGATATTTGTCTCCCAGTTCTCTCTGTTTGGCACTGAGAACTCCAGCTGGAGGGGAATCCAGATCACAACCAAATTAGGACAGCACTGGCTGTGCTGAGAGCTCATGAGTTTCTCCTTTTTTCCAAAGAAAATCACACAGAATCCCACACAGAATGGGTTGAGTTGGAAGGGTCCTCAAAGCTCATTCAGTGTGAAACCATTCCCCCTTGTCCTGTCACTCCAGGCCCTTGTAAATTGTCTCTCTCCATCTTTCTCATAGCTCTTTCAGGTCCTGGAAGGGCACAATTAGGTTACCTCAAAGCGCTCTCTCCTCAGGGCCAATCAATCCCAATTCTCCCAGCCTTTCCTCACAGCAGAGCTGCCCCATCCCTCTGATCCCCTTGGTGGTCTCCTGTGGTCTCACCCCAGCAGTCCTTCCTGTGCTGGGACCAAGGTCTTGGATGCTTTCTTGGCTCCTTGGTGGGGAATGGGAAGGTTTCCCCTCACGGAGTCCATTTTGCTCAAGAGCAATCAATGTTGATTTTGATGCATCTGGGACGTGATAATATCTGGAAAAGCAAATGTGATGAACCCCAGGAATGAAGGAAAACTGTTCACTAGAAACAGGATATTTCATCCTGCAGACTTCTGCTGCATCCTTCTAAGCAGATGCACACACCAGACTTTCCTATAGAAGCACTATGTGCAGGACAATCTATTTGACTTCTGTTTTGTGTTGTTTCCAGGGAGATGGTGAAAGGGTCATGATAATAACTGGGCCCAACATGGGAGGAAAGAGCTCCTACATAAAGCAAGTGGCCTTGATCACAGTCATGGCACAGATTGGTTCTTACGTTCCCGCAGAGGAGGCAACAGTTGGAGTTGTGGATGGCATTTTTACCAGGTAATTTTTCAAAACTTACTGTATGTTTATAGAAATGTTTCTGTGGCAGGATGTGTATGTGTGTGTATATCAAAGTATAATTTCATTTTCATTTAGAACTTTATAATTTATACCTGAAGTTTCCCTTTTAATTTTAAAGGCATTTATTCATTGTTAGGTTTTGATTCTGGTTTTCTGGGAAGCTGTGGTATTTGTATTGTAATCTTTGATTCTTCAGAGGATAACAATTTTAATGCATATGTCTTCATTAAGATCCAGATATCTAGCTTATCTGCCTGAATGGACATGTCAACCAAATTTATTCTGCTGGGTGGTAGCCAAATGGTGTTTCCCCTAAAATGAATGTTGTCACCTCTAAAAGTCCCGTCACAGTTTCTGCTGTCAAGTTCAGTTGTATATACTCAGAGTATTTGAGACTGAGAATATGGGGCAGCATATATTCTGTGCTTACTCTACTTCCTGTTCTATCAGTCTTGAACACACTTAGAACCCACTTGATGTCCTTTTCAGAATGAATAATGGCAGTTTATTGCACTCAATCTCGTTTTTGAGTCAGTGCTGGGTAATTTGTAAAGACTATCAGTACAGTCAAAAGTCTGTATTTTATAATCTAATATTACTAAGGTTTATCCCTCTGTTTTTCCTCCTTTAATACTTTTTAATGAGCAAAAGTTCTGTGTTCCTGATGGTATTTGAGATGGATTATTATATGTGGTTATAAGTTTCACAGAATCATGTCATCTGTGCTAGAATTTCCTGAAATTCTAGTTCTGTGATGACTGATGTGCATTCCAAAGTTAACTTTTACCAGACAACCTGAAATACTGCTCACCTGGGATTGCTTCATCACATAAAGATGTTGTGTTCTTACTTTTCATTGTGTCATGACAAAAATGAATGAAATTACTCCTTGTTGCAGTTCAGGGCTAAGCACATTAGAAAACAGTTTGTATCATCTTTCCAAAATTAATTGAAGACAAGAATTCAAAATGGTTCACTTCTTTCCCTACCCTGTGTTGAAAGGAATTGACTGGTTGGTTGGATGAGCTTTTCTCAGGGGGACATGAAGACACACAGGATCTGATTTACTTCACAGAACAAACATTACTGACATCACTAACAATTTGAAGATTACTTTTGTCTTCCTCTGTGTTTTGTAGCTGAATTTATAGTACTTCAGTTGGGTTCACATGGACTGAATTTCTCATCAAACGCATGTAAGTCTGCTACTCTAAACCTGAGTATCTGCGCTGCTCTATTTATTTTTAGACTGTCATTACAACAGGATCATCTCTGCAGAAAACATTAGGAACTATGACAGAGTCATTGGTAGAGACATTTTGTTTTGTGCATACTTGAAAGAGAACAAATTGGGTTTTTATCTGAGTTGCGTCTGTTCCCCAGTGTATTTCTCTGATTCCATTTAGCTTTCCTCTATATAAGATTAAAACCCAAGTATTTTTCACAACTTTTCTGGTAAAGTAGCATAGTCAAAGATAAAACTTAGGCTTGAAGATTTCAAGCCAGTCAGACCTAGACTATGTTAGTGTGTGAGGTTTCAGACCATTTCATTTGTAACCCAGTCACACTCTAAAACGGGATTGATTTGGTTTTTTCCCTCCCTGTTTATATTAGTTTTGGAAACTCACTGGATATGCCACTCTTCATTTAACGTGAAATGTGTCAAACAGCAGATGAATTTACATAGGAATTACTGAAATTCTTGTAATTGCACTGGCAATTAAGAGTAAAGTAATTGGCTTAATATTAATCAAGAAGAAATTGAAAATACATTATTAAGATAGAAGTAGTCATGCATTAGTTGAAAGGTAGCTGGAAGCAAAAAGGCAAAGGAGTAGCTTATCAGATTCTGCAACACAGAGATGTACAGAGGATGTGCAGGGTGTAGGCATCCCTATTTTGGTTTGTTTGGGGGAGGGAGGTTTGGGTTGGTTTTATTTTTTTCATGGCTCTGGGAAAAGTCTTGAAGTATGGAAGTCTGTCAGGCCAGGTTAATATGATGTTGCATTTAGGGTATTTCTCAGCCCTAGGAAGTTACACTTGAAAGAGTTTTTAATGCCTGGTTTGAGGAAAGAACAAATCAGCTGCCACATGTTATGCCCCACCTTGAGGTTTAATGCATTTTCTAAAGTCTCAGCTTTTGCCCTGGACTCTGCCAGTAGGGAATGACCTGGAAGAGATCAGAGACTTCGTCTTGACTCACACCCAATTCTGCTTTTTTTTTGTTTTCATCCTCAGTGTTTTGTTTTGAGGGTTGGTTTTGTTTTTGTTTTGATTTTTTTTTTCTTTTTAAATAATATGATGACAGCTATGTAGACCTCCTTTCTGGACTGCCACTCCAGGCCAGATGTGTCTTGCTGAAAAATAGGATTTTTAAAATTTTTTGGTGTGGGTTTGTTTTTTTTTTCTGTTAATAGCTTGGGTATATTTTTAATATTTTAAAAATTTTGCATAAGAAGATATACAAGTTAGTTCTATCACTGCTGTGGTGAGTTGTTTGTGGAGGCTGCTCTTAGTGTGGCAGCCCAGGGATGCTGTGAGGATGCAGTACAGGCTGACTCTGCAAGGGGTTCTGTGCATCAGGAGCACCAACAGTTCTGCTTGATGAATCTGGTCTCAATAGTGGTGCTTTATACTGCAGCCTCTTTTTTGTTCATAGGCTGCATCTCCGAAGCTTGGATTTATATAGGTTTAAGAGATTTGTGTCCAGGATTTGTGTCTTGTGTTCCAATAGAGTTTCCATGGAAATTGAAAGGTTGCCACTATGGTTATTCCCTCTGATATACTGTATTTTTGTATGGTAGATTCTCTAAATTGACTTTAAACACTGGATTATATTAAACGTTTTTAAAGATACAAAAGGAGTTGCTTACAGGTGGAGTGAAAACAGGAATGATCCAGCTTTGATACTGGTGTGTGGACACAAGACAGTGCTAAGGCTGTTCCAGATGCTTGTAATATGGGGGGAGTGTTTTGAGGAGGTTTGCTGGTTAATGTTTTCTTTTTTTCCCTTCTTCAATCAGGGATAATGTTTTCTTGCAACCTTTCCTTAAAGAATTTAACTTAATCAGTGTTGTTATGTTTGAAAACTTAAGAAGGGTTTTGAAAAGGTCAGCACCTGATCTATGTTGACTTTTAGTGGGATTTGAGTATTTAGTTCTCTGGTGTCTGAAAATTACCACCCGAGCTTCTCCTTGCAGAAAACGGGTTCAATTTTTGCTCTAATGTTACTGTTTTTTTAGTTCTAATATAGTTATTCAGACATTGAAACTAATGTGATGTTTCTCTCTGTGTTGAGTAGAAAGAGAAGAGCAAGGGTGAACATGCATATATGGAGGAGATAATGACACAAATTCTGTTGGCCTAATCGTGCCCTCAGAAAGGGTGATGTTGAAGCTGCTGAAGAAACCTGACCTTTAAAGAGGTCCCACTTTCAATCTGTTACTGATGGAATTTCTCATAGATAGAAAACTTCAGCCTAGTTCTGTAGGTCAGCAGTAGCTTCTCATGAGAGAGAATGCTATAGCACTTTGAAGGCAAAATATGTTCAAATAAACAGGCTAATAAATAATATAAATTAGCAAATGCCTGTTTCAAGATTCTGAGAATCAATTTTTTGAAATGAGAAGCTCCCATCAGAAAGAATACTGCAAAGCAGAGGAACTCCTGCCAACACTAGGTGATGGTATAGGGACAAAAAAGGATTTCCTTTAGATCACTTACCTGTCTGGCTTTCTCTTCTTGTATTGAAATAAAAGGTATTTCACTTATTTCAGTGATCAGATGTGGGCAAACACAGTCACAGTACAGTAACCCACATCTTCCAGTGAGGTTTTATCCCATCAGCCAGGCTGGGAATGCTTTTAAAGGTGTGCAGATGTAGCTGTCTGCATTAATACAGTGCCCTGTGCCTTGAGTGGCTTTGAAGACTGCCTCTTGCAGGTGATCTGCCACATGCTTAAGGGTGAAAGGAATAAGCAGGCACCAGGAAGATGTATGTAGATTATCCTCTCGTGCACTTTTGCTGTTTACAGACTCTCAGCATGACTTCAATCCTCATGGTGTCGAATACAGTTTGACTTGTCAGTGAAGGTAAACTGAGAAAACAGGGGTGGAGGAGGGTGGTGGTACAGGTTAGCAGGTGGGGGGGTGGGTTGCCTGGGTAAGCTGCAGTTCAGTATTTGCACTCTACACAGGACATGCAGCTGCCTGCACTTGGCCATTGTCTTGCTAGAGTCTCTGCACCTCACATGATCTGCATTTAGCTGTGAAGAACTTCGTCCTACATTTTCTCCTTGTAACAGATGATTTAAAGTTATTTTTAACATGGAGGGCACTTCTCATTGCTGAGTCTATACTTAGGAGACACTCAGTTCAAATTCCACTGTATATCTGAAAATGTTATGAAAACAGATAGTGATTGCTCACCTTGGCTAGGGAGGGACAGTTTTGTTATTTTAGCTTGTATTACATGTCTGTATACAGAGTCTTTCAAACAGACACAGCCACAGGTGGAATCCTGAATCCATCTCTTCCAGGTATGAAGCTACAGAGCTCTTCTGTTGTTTTCTTCTGTGTCTGTTGTCCTTGTATTATGATTTTCAATATGTGTAATATGCAACTAAAACTTACAGCACAAAAATCTTAGGGCAGCTGACCTCTGAAATAATGGAGGAATTTCATCCCACTCACCCTGGCCTTAGATGGGTCACACTATTTCTAGCAACTAAGATCCAGTTCCAGCCATGTGTCTTGCCAAGGGGTGGCAGCTCTGAGTTGATCAACGTGTTCATTCAAGGGAGGGGATTTTGATCCCTGCAAGAGACAGCAGAGCTACTGAGAGACTTGCCAAGTGAAGGTCCTGTTGGATTGCATTTGGGGACCCAGCCATGTGAGTAGCTCCGATCTCTGCTCTCCATGTGCAGTGACAGAACTGAGGGAACAGCTCAAGCTGTGCCAGGGCAGGTTTAAGTTGGGTCTCAGGTAAAGGCTCTTCCCCCAGAGGGTGGTGGGCACTGACCAGGCTCCCCAGGGCAGTGGGCACAGCCCCAAGGCTGCCAGCGCTCCAGGAGGGGTTGGACAACAGGTAAGTGGGTAACTCAGTGCTGCTCTGCCAGCTGGGGCTGCACTTCCCTTGCTCTGCCACTGCTCAGGTGGGATCTTCAGCTGATCCTGAAATCCACAAAGACCAGAAGTGGCCTATTCCTCTGAAATTAGTGAGCATTGCACACTCACGTGGGAGAGAGCATGATGTTGTATCAAAACACATCAGTATCTGAGTGCCTGCTTGAGTGATGTGCCTGGCACTCCTCATCTCCATCATCCTGGGAGCAGAAGGACCCACGTCAGTCACATGCAATTGGATCCACAAAGATGGAAGAGAAAAGGGCATGTATGTATCCCAAAGTGACATTTCTTGTATGATTCACTACAGCCATCATGGATCCTCTCACCCGATTTTTTTCTCTGCCTTGATTGTTGTCACCTAAAAGAGAATTTATGAGGCAGAAAATAAAGGAATGTTTGTGGTTGTGCCTCTGTGGGCTTGTGCAAGAGTGCAGGATGTGTGGAGCCCTCAGTCTCTTTCCTGTAATCTGGAAGAAAATGCTGTTAAGGCCTAGAGGACAGTTTAGGGGTGAAGGATTTCTTCAAAGTAAACTAAAAACCGTGTGGAAATGCTGCGTTTATTAATCCAGGCTTCTTCTAAGGCTGTGTATCAATAAGCCATAATACTCTTTTCTCTATGGTTTATTGAAATTGACTGTTTTTCTGATCTGTAAATGGTGGAATTGACTTTCAGAAAGGTTGAGTCTTATAATAGATGTATTGTGAATGTTACCTCCCTAAATGCTTTTACAGCTATTTAATCCTGACAACTTGACAAACTCATGTTACTGTTTTGTCAAGACTGTGTGGAGCTGAAACAAACAAGTAGACAAACATTTTAACTGGGTAAAATGTACATATATATGGCATTACCACAAATTTCAGTAGGGTCTAAAGTCATGATGGAAAGCAAATCTTTTGTTAATTCCCAAAGCACTTGGGCAATCAACCTGAGATGCTTGTGCTTCAACGTTTTGTCATTGGAATGTCACTGTCATTAAAATTTGAAAGATATTTAAGTGCACAATGTACTTTAACGGATTTAAATGTTCCGAGGCTTGTTGAGAGTTTGTTTTCTAAGAACTGTTGAGAAATTCAGAAAGCACAGGATGGAGTGGTATGTGAAGCAGGAAAAAGAATGTTTCTGTTGGATCTGAAATGGAGTGGAAGATGTTTTCCAAGTGCTCTTCACAATAAATCGAAATCTGAGGTAAATCATGTAAGAATAACACCAAAATAATGCTCATAAATATTAATGGGCACAAATATTCCATTGATCTAACTTCTGGTGGCAAAAAAAATTCCGAGCTTTTTGTAACTCAGCAAATCATGTTACACTTAATTTCATTCCAATTATACTGTTTTATTTGTACAAAGGAGCCACACAGTAGGAGCATGGCGAGGGGGGGAGGAATTTTGAATTTAAAGTAATAAATAAGTAACAATCTCTGTTATTTCAGAGCTTCACTGCAGAAGTGGTCCTATTTGCATAGTAATAGGCAAATATTGCCTCTCATTTTTATGTGATGTGTGAAAGTTGTTTGGTTTAACGCAAAAGACCAGTTACCAAACTAAAAAACCCCTTGTTTCCATTTATTTCTTTTTAAAGCTTTATTGATTTCTCTGAAGCTCACAGGTAGGATGACAAAGATATTATTTTTTTCCTAGAAATACCAGTTAATATCACAAAATTTGTCATGGATCCAGCTAGTCAGCTTCCTCGTACCTCTATGCTAAAAGTCTCTGTGGTGAGGTGAGAGCAGTGCTTGGCAGGGCAGCCTGCAGGTCTGTGCAGGCATCACCAGGCAGGAATGCTGAGTGAAAACTGGAGTTCATCTCAGCTGGGCAACCTGTTTGTACATTACCTGGTCTTGGCCACAACTTGGGAGGATTTTTTTTTTTTCACAGTTCTTTAAACCTGAAAATAAATGTTTACATTTAAGTCAATCAGATTTTCCTTTGGGAAAAAAAAATAGACGTCTCTCAGTTTGCCTGTGCAGTTTGACTCTGAAAGATAATGGTCAGAAAATTAAAAAATCGAAGGCACTTCTTCACATCTTTGTTTAGTCTGTGTATGTGTGGTGGTGCATGGTGGTTCTGCCACGCACATTGATTTATGTATTGTGCAGAAAACTAGGGAACTGTTCACACAAAGCAATCCCAAGTGAATGACAAGTCCACATGAGAATTTTATACTGATATGCGAAACAAGTAGTTTGTGTTGCTCTGGAAAGCACAGTGAGTCAGACAAACAGAACTTGTTAGTTGTCAATAACTCCAAAGTAATTTTCAGAAAAACACTCCTTTATGGCACAGTAATTTGTTTCATTTTGTTCTTCCTTAATTGCATTTGTGTTTACTGCCAGAATAGCAAAAATTACTTAAGCCTTTCGTTTATGCTCACAATCAATCATATAATTGCACCTCTGGGGTAAATTGTTCCCAGCTTCCAGGGAAAAGCAGGATGGTGTATTAAATTCTTTTGCACTTCTTTTTATGACCTGGATGCAAGTGGTTTTTTGATTTTGGTGGGTTTTTACTTTTTTTTGATGTGTGCTTTTTTTTTTTTCTTCTGTTGTTTTTGTTTGGGTTTTTTCATAAGAAAATAATAAAGTTGTATTTAGTGTAGTTACACTGAAAAATTATTTTGTTGTGTTTTTTCTGGAAAAGTTATGTGTTGGACATTTCACAGTACATTTGAGCTGTAACTATTTCTGACAGTGTTCTGTAGCTCTGTACAAATAAATTAAGCTGTGCTTTGCATGTATCTGTAGCTAATTTAGTTTCACGTCTTTGCTCATTTCATAGAAACATGCATCTGCAGTGTTATGCTGTATCTTTTAGACATGTAATAATACAATATTGAACAAAACAGTCTTTGGTCTACTTATGTGGCTTTTGATGAAACCTCTGAATACAAACAACTGTTTTGTTTGCTGGGGTTTAAGTCGGCCTTGAAAATTCATTCAGGTTCAATAAAAGGCAGTTCTTTATATACACAGAATTATAGGACAATTTCTGCTGCATATTTCAGTGTTCTGACAGGGATTGAGAGGCTTTTGCCAGTTGTTTTACAGTAAAGTTGAATACTTGTATTTACCTTTCTAAAACTCTTCCATCCGATGGTTTAACCTGGTGACAATTTGAATTGGATTTTCCTTGCTGTCCACAGGTTAAAAGGGGAAAAGTTCACTTGTGCTGAATGTTTCAGCCACTGTCCCTCTCTGTTGCTATAGTTCCTGCTCCTTAATCCCCCTTGGCCTCAATCCTTCAGCCACATATGCACATTAACTTAATTACCCTGAGTTCCCTCGCTGGTATCCAGCAGTACTACAGTGTAAACCTGCCTGTATTTCAGGGTTGGGTTTTTCTTTGTCTTCATTTTTTCGTCTTCTTCAGGCTAGTATTGGTTGCTCAAATAAACACCTTAATTTGAGTGTCTAAGCTTGTAATTTATCCTTTAGCAAAATGTTTGTACTCACAGAGCTGGTCTTTCTCATGACCATCAGTAGCATTTATACACATAATTTTAAGAGTGAATGATGTATTTGCCCCAGGTGATGTAACAGGTACTTTTAAGGAGTTCTTGTGTTACTGAGGGTATCGTTACTGAATTTCAGAAAACAACTTTCTTGGGTGTTCTTCCCTAAGTAACATAACATAAACTTTTGTAAAACAGCTGAATTTTTATTGCCTTATAAAGCACCAGGTATGAGGGGATTCTGGTAGCCCCCTGTCACTCGGGGACTGTGTTGACTCCACTGGTGTTTTTGTCCTCTCAGCTCTGTATTGTCCTGTCGGTAGAGGAGAAGCTTTTAAAAATATTGGCTTTCTGGATGTTTTTCTTTCCTCTGTATTTCAGCAAAAAAATCAATGCACTTCACATCTTGAAAGTTAATCCTGTCAGATCTGTTTCTTTTAATATACTGGGGCGCTCGTGTGCAGGATTCCCCTGTGGGACAGGTCTAGAAGGAAATGAGGATTTAAGGGACTACTTGTTCTGGCTACTTCAGTTACCCAGTGATAACGAAAGGGGCAGAAAAAAGATGTACAAGCTACTATGAAATTTGAGTATTGAAATCACTTTGAACTTGCTTTTCTTTCCAGGATAACTCAAAATTTTGTATCCATGGGAGTCTTAGGTTTTAGTGGTTTCATTAATTTCTCAGTGAGTGAGCAGGTCACATAGCTACAATAATTTACAAAATAAAAATACGTTTTACATTAAATGCATTCTGTCAGTCTTCTCAACAACTGTTCTTCTAAACCGAGTAACATACCATTGGTATTTCTTCATGTAAAATTCTCAATAAGCACTTGCAGAAATGGCTGGGCAGGTGTGTGGATGGTGACTGTAAACAAGGTCAATATCACGAGCATCTTGTGATTTCCTGTCCTCATCCATGTACCTTTGCACTCCTTTACTGCTTACAACTCCCCAGTGAATAATACAAGAATAATAACTATCTTAATTACAATGCTTTTTGTCATGCTGGTTGTTTTGTTTGTTTGTTTGTTTTGGGGGGTTTTGTGTGTGTGTGGTTTTTTGTGGGGTTTTTTTGTGTTTTGTTTTGGTTTTTTTTTAAGTCTGTAATTACAGTTTCTGTAAATTGTTTTTCTTATTGTTGGATTTTGGTTTGAATCAGGGAGATCTTGATGGATATGAAGTGAATGATGTGCCAGTACTTTGTGGGGGAGTGTGAAGCATTAGTTTCTTGCCAGTGAACTGTTATAAATTTGCACATGGGATCTTCAAAGGAATTACTTAATATATGTTCATTGTCTGTGGAAAGTAGCCAGAAGTTACAAAATCCAAGCTGGTCTACTTTCATACTAACCATGTGAGATTCTTGTTAGAAGTCTGAGTATTTCTGAAATACACAAGGTTTCAAAGCACTTTTGTGGGCAAAACTGAACCATTGTTCTGGTTAAAGTTTGGGGCTGCAGCAGCCATCCTGCCCTTCCTCCATTTGGGATGCCTGTTCTCACTTCCTTGGCAGACCAATCTGAAAATTTTTATTTTTTTTTTTTATTTTTTTATTTTTTTAAATTCTGAAGTCTCAGTAGGTGTTGTTTGTATAACCCAGATCAACAGGAGAAGTTTAAGTGCTGAAATGAAATTTTTTTGGTGTCCTTCCACTCATGTCAGGATCAATATCAGGTTTTTCTCCTCTCATAAACAATATCTTCACTCACATCTTAGTACTCACGCTTTTGCAACCGTGTGTTTTCAGCTCAGACCACGTGAAACTGCAGCTGGCAAGAGTATTTTCTGAAAAAAATACCCAAAAGGATGCAAAACAGTTGTTGTAAAGATCAAAAAAACCCAAACTATACATTGGTATTCAAAAACAGGTTGTAGAGAACAGTCCCATGTCAGAAAAGGGATGAACTGCAAGGCAGAAGCAAATCTAATCCTTTCTTTTTTTGCAAACTAGTTAATTTAAATTTAAATGACTCCTGTTCAAATACAGTGATCTTTGAAATGACATTTTGGAGGATTTTGTGTGAGGGAGTGAGTGGAATTTTGAAGTTACATTATGAGTTTATTTTATTTGTGGTGTTCTCAGTGTTATCTTTGAACCACACAAAGTGATTCTTGTTGGTGCTGAAAGTACTCTATACCGTATTCTTAGAGAAAAGAGTAATTTCCTTTTAATGTTGTTCTTGAATTGAGTTTATTCTTCTGTAACAGGCACTTGGTTTTATTTCTCCAGTAAGTATTTTAGATGAACCTCTAAACTCAAGTGGATATCACTTAAGTCAAGGTGAAAATGTAATTTCTTGGTTTTTTCCAGCATTAAGTATTTTGTAACCTAGGCATCAATAAACAGCATCAGGATGTTGACAACTGTGTGAAAATAATGGTTTTGCAGTCTTGTTTTCCAGGATTCATTTGTTGATGTGTAGCTAGTCCTGGGCTGCCTGGTCATTTTCACAAGCAGCGCAAGACACTCTCACTGAAATAAAAGAGTAACAAAATACCTGAGGTCCACACTGTGCTCTTCATTCTATAACCAAACAATCTAAGAGCGTGTTGGATAACTTCTTTTGAAAGGTAGCACAGTTATATCATTGAATTTATGCTCCAAAAATTGCGAAAACATGACCTTCCTGTTGTTTCTCCTGAAGCCTTTGACAGGAATCTTTGCTACTTGAACCTATCACTGAAAAGAGATAATGCCTCCTCTTTTTTCTTCAGTTTACATAAAAAATGTGCTGAACATCATAAGATGAAGAACTTTTCATTTTATAGAATTTGGTTGGCTGTCAAAGAGAAATTATAACAACTGGTTTCCAGCCAAATTGTGTCTGCTGAGGAGGGATGGATTTCTTCCCAGCACTAGAGAGGCACTCGTGGGCAGAATATTATGGGGAAAATTTAATGTTTTAATGTATAAAAACATTTAGGAGGCAAGATACATCAAAATGTAAATTCAAAGTGGCTGAATCTTGTATAACTTTGGTGGGATTTATTACTGCTGTTTTAAACTTGAAAAAAAAGTTGTTTAAGCAATAGATTCAGAGAATTTATTGTATCTGGAATAATGTAACATAAAGGTAGTGAGCAATGCCTTGCTGCAAATTTACTGTTTTATAAATGCAATCATCCACATTAAAACATTTATTCTTGTTTCTGGGATAATATTGCTTAGCATTTATGTTTAAAGAACAAGGATTATTCTTCTAGTGTTAAGAACAGAGGCAGAAAGAACAATTTTATCCATTTTCAAAGGATGACATTTAAGAGGTTTTATGTCGTTTAAAAATACACTTTTTTTTAAAAAAATCTGTAGATAAGCCCTAGTCGGATTTGAGTGTTTTAAGATCCTGAAAAGAAAGGCTTCTTTTGCAGCTGTCTCTAACAACAAGGGAAAAATAATGTTTGTATCTTGAACGTTTAGTAAGAAAGTTCTGAAAATTGTTTTTATGAATGCAGATTAGATACAAAACAAAAAAATTATTTTGTGGGCTCTGTGGAAGTGATGCAGTCCCAGAGAAAAGTAGAACCAAGAGCTCTCAGTGTAATCACCACAAGAACACAGAGACAGCCTGTTAGATGCTGCCTCTGTGATGGAAAGCCAAATAAATCATGAGGAAATAATAATACTGCTAATTCTAGTTTCAGACGCTAATATTAAAGTTTATTAATGGAGAGAGATGGTTCAAACATAAAAAGTATTTGTAATTCTGATGAACGTATTTGTAGTTAATAGTGTTAAAATAGGCTCGAGTTACATTGTTCTCTGTAGATCTGAGCAGGAAGGGCGATTGTTTGACTTGCAGCAGGACCTGGTGGGTGAACCAAAGTGGGAGAGGGACGAGGGGTGTTGGGGCCACTGTCAGAAATTCTCCAGTATGTTCATCGTTCTTATCCCTGCATTTTAAAGGATTACAGCAGTAAGTGGCTTAATAAAATGTTAATTTCACAATGCCGTGATAACCTGATTTATATATTTAATTCAATGAAAAATCATGTACAGTTGAATTAGCTTATGGGCAAAATCGCCTGTATTTTGGAATATGTTGGAATGTAACTTCTGTGTGTGCATGTAAAGACACACTCAATGAAACAGTCAGTTTGCTGAAGTTGTATTGCAGTTATGCATGCCACCATACCAGATTTTCAGGGCAGGAACCAGGGAATATAAACAAGTCATGGTTGTAGGGAGTTCAACCCGCTCAATTTTTTTTCAGTTACTCTTGATCATAACATGTCATTAAATTATTAGTACCTTGATGATGGTTCTCCAGGTAACAGAAGCAATTATTTTAGAGAGAGACCCAGCAAAAGGCTAAGAGGAAAACAATTGTATTGGGATCCTCTTTAAAGGTTTTGATTGGCTCTAAATACTGTTGTGGCCAGCTGTTAAATTTGAAAATACAGTATACTAAGCCCCTGAGTCAGTTTTCTTTAAATCAGAGTGGCTTGTATGTAACTATATTTTGGCTGATGAGAGTGGATAAATCCAGTTTTTGGTTCCTAACCAGTGCCTTAGTGGTGATAATCTGTCTCAGAAGGGATGCTGTAATGTGATTAATGTCATTAATCAATTGCCTAATGTGATTAACTGAAAAGCATAAATGGAAGAAAGAAATTATAAGTCTTCCAGGTAGGAAGTGTATTAATGGAACAGGTAAGAAGGACTGCAGAAAAAGAGACGAACAGGGTGGATTAACAATTTCATCACTAACAATTTCATCAGGTTTCTGAGATGAAAACAGCAAAATCACAATTTAAGATAGAATTTGAGGATTGAGGGTTACATGAGTCTGAAATGGGGCTAAAAGAGTTGTAGGTAGGAATCTGTCTGTGGAGCTCACCTGCCTGGAGGCAGCTGAGTCCAAGGACAGCTGTGTTTTAAATGAACAAGGAGAAAAATCTTAAAATCATATTTAGGTGTGCTGGTTAAGATTGTGTACGTGTGTAATTAGGGGAAATAATTATTATTTTGTTAGTACCTGAAGGAAATAACTGCTCTGTGTGTTTGGATGCACAAATACCTGGTCACGTGAGTGTCCTCTCCATGTCGAAATGCCAGTATCTTTTGGATATTATTAGCATTGAAAACCATGCAAATTAGATGGTTGAACTAAACCTAAGAAGTAAAATTCACGTGTATAGCTAACTTTGCAGGAATTCTCATGAGCTGCCTGGCCTGAATTCCCAGGGTCCTTTTGAACTGTTTATGGAGGTGGGAGAATTGTGTGCTGAGCAGTTGTTCTGGAAGGTGAATGTTCTGCCTGGGTCCTTCTGCTCTGCTTGGAGCAGCAACAGGAAACTTATGTCAAAAGGGTTTCATCATCTTAATTTTTTTCCCAGCATTACCTGGCCTTTTTAATAAGTTGATGTGTTCTGTATCCCAATGCAGAATGGGTGCAGCAGACAACATTTACAAAGGCCGAAGTACCTTTATGGAAGAACTGACAGATACTGCTGAGATAATAAGAAAAGCCACCCCGAGATCCTTGGTGATTCTGGATGAACTGGGCAGAGGAACGAGCACACACGATGGAATTGCCATTGCTTATGCTACACTTGAACATTTCATTAGAGATGTAAGTGTCCCATCTGGCACGTGGCTGTGAATGGTTTTTCAGCCTGGCTGGCTGATTTGGCATTTCCTTGCAGAAGTGTGGCATGTCCTACTTCAGAGCAAAGGGATGTGGACAAAGGATACCAGTTCTGTGATGCTGTGTTTAAAAAAAATATTAGAGCCAAACCTTGTTACAAGTCTATTTGTTGTTGTAGGTGGAATCCCTGACACTGTTTGTCACTCACTACCCCTCAGTCTGTGAGCTAGAGAAGCTGTATGCAGACAAAGTTGGTAATTACCACATGGCTTTCCTGGTGAACGAGGAGGAAACTGGTGAACAAAAAGGTACAGTATAAACCTGAGTGAGGTTCTGGCACTATAGGTAGAGACAGAAGTCAAAATTGCTGTGATAATTTACACCTCATCATGAACACAGTGCATCCAAACTCCCTCGAGTGTCAGCCTCACATGACGTGTGTCATACACACATTTTGGGGACTTGGGAACTGAGCATCCATTTCTCTCCTGTTTTACATAAGGATAACTGAGCCAAGTGGAAGATTTGCCCAGCCCAGCATCCAACTTTTCACAACAGCCACACACAAAGGATTAGGGAGCAGGGATTAGGGATCAAACATATGGCAGCTCCTTCTCTGAAAGGTCTCACTCTTTGCAAACGTTTGCTGTTTATGGGGCTTCAAGAGTGAGGTGTGTTTTCTGCTGTTCTGTGTCTTCCATGGGTTTCATTTCAGTGAGGCTGCCCAGTTTATCCTTGGGTACCTTTTATGTCTCCACTCTGCTGTGTCAAGGAGCTCCAAAATTTGGGGCTCTGTGGAGTGAAAAAACACATCTCCTGATTGTTTTGAAACTGTTTTGAAACATGTACCTTCACTTGATGGTACCAGGTGCTGAATTATAGGAGATGTCATGAATAATTTTTAGAATTTTTAATGTGTTTTTTTTTTAATGAGTTGCCATAGTATTTGCCCTTAACCGTTCCCTTAAATAATTCCCAGTATTGTATTATCTGCTTACATTGTGAGCTAATCAGGACAGGGAACTTCAGCATTTGCCACACAGAGGAGGTTTTGATTTTGCCTTTCTTTTTTTTTTTTTTTTTTTTTTTTTTTTT
>JAWWTY010000088.1:8243036-8258264 GCA_035222235.1 Margarornis squamiger
AGCTCTCCTGGAGCCCCTTCAGGCACTGCAAGGGGCTCTCAGGTGTCCCTGGAGCCTTCTCTTCTCCAGGTGAGCCCTCCCAGCTCTCCCAGCCTTTCTTGCCTTTTCCACACCACATTCTTTCCCCTGCCAGCAAGTCCCACAGCACAGTGTGCTTTACCCAGTCCGACACTTCAGGGGCCCAGCAACTGTCTCCAAAAGGTTGTTCTTCCCCAAAATCAGTCACAGGTGGGGATCATGAGATGTGGCATGTTGGAGAAACTTAGATCATGTTCCCTGCCTGCAAGTTCTGTCTTTTCTGTCTGTCTGGATCTTATTTCCAGTGGCTACTGAGGACTGTGACAGCTGGGGTACCCGGGAGGGGTGGGCTGTGACAGCCAGGACTGCACAGGGACCTCCCAAATCCTTCCCTGGGGCTGGTTCTGCTGATGGACCAGGATTTCCCACACGGTGCAGGGGTTTTGCAGGAGTCCATGTTATGCAGCAAGCAATTTTTATGCTGAGTAATTTTTGTGGCAGTAGAAAAGCGTGACCATGGACAAAGGGATGTGGAGGAGGTGGATGAGGGCAGTCCCAAATCCTGCAGTGTTGGGGAAAGAAGGAATTCTGAGTGCTGCTCAAATCCTGCTGATAGCCAGGATTCCTGCACAGCTCTGTGCTGCTGGAGGGGAGTTAATGATAAACTCATGATCTCCTTGTTTTACAGGAGGGAGAAAGTGCCATTGTTTACATATAAGGGATAGTTTGTTTGGTTTCTAATTTGCATAATTAGAGGTATTATCTGTTTTGTTCTTAGCAATCTTGAAAGCTTGGCTCTCATTTATGCTGTTATACGTGAATGAGACAAAGCCTGCCCCTGCTGTCACACCTTAACAAAACATCATTTTTTGCCTCTTGGGAATGAAGTCACTTCTCTGGATTTGTGGAGCACTGAAGGCACAAAGCAGCAGCTTCCCAAGGCAATAGGTAATGGTATCACTTCCCATCTCCTCAATCATGAATTGTGGACAGCGCAGTGTAAATCAGGAAATAGACTGTGGAGAGGAAAGAGCTTCAGGCTGAGCCAGACCAGAAATCACCAACCCCTGCCCAGGCTCGTGGGGAGGCTCAGGTGAAATCAGCCCCTGGAAGTTAAAAAAGCCGGGCTGATGCCACCTGCATCTTCCCAAACAACGAGGCTGAGAATCATAAAATTCCAGAATGGTTTGGGCTGGAAGGGACCTGAGAGATCATCTCGTTCCACCCCCTGCCATGGCAGGGACACTTTCCACACGAAGCAGCAGGAGCCATGGGTGAATCTGGGGGAACTCTCTGTTGCTGGGTGATTTTTACATGCCAGTGGATGCTTTTGTAGGAGAGAGAGAAATTGATTCAAGGCAGTGGTTTGTATTGTGATGTTTAAAAAGCACCCTTGCTCTCTCTGCAGAACTGTACTTGGGATTCAAAAATACAGATAAAATCGGTAATAAGGGAAACACAAGGTGAGTAATGAGGAGGAGGCATAAAAACTGGGCAAAAGAAGGTGTGATTAAGTTAATTTAAATAGTCCACAGCACTCAGGATAGAAGTTTATATAGCAAATGAAAGATGAAAATAAACTTTCAAGGCACAGGGCAAGCTCTGCCACAGGAATATATGTTGACATTTCCCCCCACCCCCAGTTTTCTGGATTTTCACTTCTGCACAGCATTATTTCTCAGATTGTCACACACCAAAACTACATTTCCCCAAGTAACAAATCAGCTTAACCTGCTCAGAAGATTCGCAGGTGGATTATTTCAACAGAAGACACAACACAGAGATTCAGTATAAAGGTCACAAATGAAAAAATGACCCTTCTGGTTTCACAGCAGAATCTCAGCACTTGGCAAGTGCAGGATGGGCACCTTGAAATGTCTTGCAATTGTTGAACTGTGGAGGGGAGGGGGGGAAGTTTTCACAGTGAATAAAGGGATATTAACTTACTTTTTTCAGCATATGGAATCCACAACATCTTGTAACTCAGCTAAACTTGTTAAGAACTGAAATCAACCAATGCAATACTGTCTCAAGAGTCCAACGATGAGTTATTAATGTATTCTGCAAATAGAATCATGTTGATTTCTTTCAGAAACAATGAAAAAAATCCATCTACTCTTGCTAATAAAATCACAGTATGTCTCACTACGTTTACAGGCTGCAAATTGTATTTATTTTTCACAAAGCAAATTATATTATGTCAAGCTGCTGGAGTGAACAATAGTTATTGTTGGGAAATAGGTTCAGATAAGTTGTACAAGCCACACTTCCTCCCTCAGAGTTTCCCAAATGGAAATTCCAGGTTGTGGCCTGGGGACAAAGTGTACCCTGAGCCCTGGAAGCAGCAGGAGATTCAGTCCTGGCTGGGTTCCTTGGGGTCTCCATGGGAGAAAACTGCCCTGGCAGACCCAGCCCACGAGTGGTCCCTGCCCCTTCCTGTCCCCAGCCCGTCCTGCAGAAAGTGTCATTGTTTGTGGTGATGCTGCCCAGGCTCTGCACAGGAGCAATTATGGCCTGGGCTACACAAAGCCATCTCCTCTGCTCCTCTCATGGCTGCAGAACCACCAAACCCCCGACAGAGCCCCTGTTGCACCCTGGCAGCACAGAGCACTCGGGCCCTTTTGTGTGTGTGGTTCTCAGCAGGGAAATGGAATGGAAATGGTGTCTCCTGGATGATGCAAAGCACCTTCTGGTTTGGCTGTTTAAGAGCACAAAGCACAAACCAGCAGCCTGTACTCCACACTGGCATCGCCTTTGGTTCCTCTGTGGGCAGGGACCCCTGGGCTGGCAGCATTTGTAGACTCTGAAAAACTCTCCTCTGCCTTGATGCCATTAAAAAACCCCAAAACCTCCCCAAACAATTACCACAGCAGCACAAGTCTTCTCTTACTTCTTGAATAAAGCACAGCAGTACTTGGGTTTTCCTTGCTGCTCATATGGCAAATCCAGCATAGCAAGAGTAACAGAGAGAAAAGACTTTTGCACTCACTGGATAAAACACCATTTCCAATGAGCACCTCATGTCTAAAAGCGTCAGTCAGTTGGAGGGCTGTGACCATAGACAGAACCCATTTGCAAGGGACTGTTTATTTTTCTAGGGCAGTTATTCACAACTTGCTGATGCATTTTGGGAGTTTCCCACGGGGAACGAGGAAGAGGAGGAGAAGCTGTTGGACAACGTGGCTTCTTCTCCTTGCCCACTCTTCCCATCAGCTTTCCAGCTGGCAGGAGTGTCAGAAGTGTCTGCTGGGCTGCAAGGAGGAGACAGACACCATCCCTCTGGTTCTTTGAATTGGTTATTTGAGATTATTTCACCCCCCAACAGCTTGTGTCCATCTCCCATCTACTGCCTGAAATACACTGGAGAAAAGGTAGCATGAGTCATTCTGGCATCATCCCCCAAGTCTTCACACACTGCAGGTCTCTTTCCTTATTCCTTTTCTCCTCTCAGGCAGGTAACTGCACAAAAGTTATGAAGGTTAATGTTTTCTTCTGCAGATATTTACCAAATTGTACGTACTGTGTGTTGGCCATTAGCCACTGCCCTGTGCTTCCAGGAAGGCATTTTAATCAGTTTATAAATATATCTAGTTCCTGAAGTAATAATCATTATCCAGAACACCTGTGAACAAATTATTCTTCCTGTTCAAAGTCACTTTTAACATTATTGGCAAAAGAGGGTCGTATATAAAACCCCTCTCCCTCCTGCTGTGATTCGGCTGTTCCTATGTGAGAAATAAGCACTAAAATGATGTTATAGAAATGTCAGCATTCTTCTAGAAAAGAGTTATCAGAGAATCACAGAATATGCTGGGTTGGAATAGGTCCACAGGGATCATTATTAAGCCTAAGGTATGTCCTGTGAGCTGGATTCACTGAGGTTTTTAAAACTTAAATTTGTCTGTGAGGTTTTGTGGGCAATTGATGCAGGTAAGGGTTTTGTTTCATTTAAGTGCCTTTGTGTCCCTTCCAGAAAGTATTTCGTGTCCCCAAAACTGAATTATGGAATCACAGAATGGTTTGAGTTGGAAGAGACTTCGAAGATCATCTCATTCCAACCTCCTGCCATGGGCAGGGCTGCCACTCACTAGAACTGAGAGTCTGGAAGGTTTTTTTTCTAATTTTAACGTTCCAGCAGCAGTTTATCCTGTGATGTGGTTTGGGTGGCAGTTTGCAGGATAAAGATCCAAAGGTGGCCACGCATGACCAAGTGAACACGAACGAAGAGGGTCGTGCTGGTGCAGGCAGGGGGATGAGGAGCTTTGAGCTGGACTGAACCTCATGGGGTGTGCTGACCTGGGCTGGACCTGACAGAGTGGGAATGAGAGAGGGAACAGGGAGTGGTGAGTTATCTGGAAACAGGGGCCAAGGACAGAGTGCAAAGTGTTTTAGCCTGGAGAGAGGAAGGCACTTTGGCAGCCTTTGAAAGGTGAGAGGCAGCAGCAAAGGGGGAGCAGCCTGTTCCCATGGAGGGAGGGAGGCAACACAGGGCAGCAAAGAGAACTCCAGGTACAGGTCCAGGAAAACTGCTAAAGGTAAGGTGAGCTGATCACTTGGAGAAATGGTGTGGAGCATCTGGAACCAAAAATCCCAAGTCTTGGTGATCCCTACATCTGAGGAGATAAACATCAGCCAGGCTTTGCTGAGCCTGGCCCAGGAAGGGAGGGGATTAACTCTTCAAGTCCTGCCAGGCTCTTCTCTACTCATTGTGAGGTTTTACACACGCAGGGCTATTTCTGCATCATACACCAGTATTTCTGGGGTTTAGCAATTGTTGTAACAAGCCCTACAACTTCAGGAATAAGGGGAGACTACTTTCCTGCCAAACTCATTCTCAAAGGCCAGATGGTGTAAGTAACATTATTTATCTCTTTTTGGCCACAATAGGAAAAGAAAACATTTAAAACTGCTTGAGGCCAAAAAAGATTGGAGGGTGTTTGTGCTTGTAGGACACGAGTATGTTGCTGTGTATCTTCCTGTCTCTTCACTTAAATGATAAAACCGAAGTAGTACCTGGGTCTTTCCAGCATCTCACCCCCCCTTCCAGAATTTGGAGCAGAGACGTTGAAGGGCCTGTTTTTGATAACAAATTTTGTGTTTTGAGGACAAGGGGAGCACTGAAAACCATGGCCATGGTCCCACCACACTCCCACCAGTTCCTCTGGGGAGGAGGAGGAGGCTGTGGCAACTCTGCCACCCCTACGTGACAGGCTTTGCTGCATTGTGACACTACATCTCCACTGCCTTAATTATTTTGTCTTAAATGGTTTTTGTTTTGGGTATATGATTGTTTTTACCACAAGCTGTGTTTGGTCAAAACTTCCAACATAATTGATTATAATGAAAAACGTGTTTGGGGAATAAACTCTTGAATAAACTCGTGTATCTAATGCAAACAGCTTCTTATTTCTGCTCTTTTTTCTTTTTTTTTTTTTTTTTTTTTTTCCTGGGTAGATGAGCACTGCAGAAAATCTGTGCTTAGCTGTATTTCTGTTTGATTAATTAAGAAGATTATCTGACAAAAGGATGCTTTACCAGTAGCAGAATAAACAAGCATTTTGAGACTTAATTTTCCTGAATATTTTCTTTATGAGGTGTTTTGTTCCATCTGAGAAGAAAACAGCAAACAGAACAACAGTGACTACTAGCAAGAAATCCAAATGAATCCATCATTATTTTGTTTCATCCTTGTCTACCAAGCTCCTTTGCCCAACTCCTTTTCTTGACTGCTCCTCAGTTATGCTAGTACTTCTAATTTTAACAGCTATTCTGATGCATATATGTTAATAGACTTATATAATTTATACAGTACATCCCAGTTAGGCTGACAAGGTACAGCTCACAGCTCAGTTCGAGCTGGAGCAACAATCCAAGAAAGCAGAGCATAAAAATGGTGCAAAAAGAAATGAAATCAGAACAATAGTTTTTCTATAAATTATATACATTTAATCGGTATTTCATATATATTTTTATGTAATAACTCAATTTTAGTCCTATATGATGGCTCTAATTTTAGGCAATTAGTATCTTTTAACTTATGGAGAATAGTTATAACTGTTATGTATAGAAGACTGAGTGGAACAGAACAATAAAACCTTTATATCCAACTGTCTGTATATTATAGGACATACCATATGTGAGTCAATCACTTATCACAGTTATAAAGTGTTCTTGCAGCCACAGACGAACAGGCAAGACAATAAAATCAGTCCAGCTGTGATGGTTGCCCAAAGCTCCTGCAGGGTTGTAGGTAGGATTAATCACACAGGATCCTTTTCATTCCTACCTGCAGCAGAAGGAGCTGAAACCAGCAGGGAAACGCTTAGCACGTTTTGCTTTTAACAATGGCATTTCTGAGTGTTTAAGTGCTGTCACAGTCCCAGAGGGGGGCTGGAACAGGGAGGAGATGCTAAATGCACAGGCAAAGCCTGCTCACACCTGAAGGATTCCCCAGGGGGCTGTTTGGGTGTTTCTCCCTTTTATCTGAGCCTTGCAGCAGAGGAAGATGCTGTTCCCACACTCTGAGCACAGACTGACCCTTTTACATCCCCCACTGTCCAGACCCCAGGTAACAATTCGGAGATAGATGAGCAACCACTGGCTGAAGGAAATTTTATAAGTTAGAGCAGGATTTGTCCTAAATACTCTCTTTTAGTGAATATGAACTGGTGACTTGAGGGCATGAAGCTCCATGTCCCATCACTAATTCCACATGCCATTCACTTACCTCACTCAGAGCATTTTGAAGGCTTTACTGAAAAGAGATTGGGAAGTTTTTACATGGGTGTTGGAGGGATTGTGGGGAATAACTGGGAGTTACTCTCCACTCTTGCACAGACACCAAACTCCAGGCTTTTGATGGTACTGAGGAACACAGAACAAAACTCTCCAAAACTATTTCATTACATCCTGTGTCTGTCAGGAAAGTGCTCTCCACTCCAGACCTCTCATTTTCCTTCCTTTGGATTGCACTGGTTGTCAGCCTGAATTACAGGGGAGAAACACTGAAACATAAAGACATACCCTCTGGAAGAAAAAAAAGTCAGTTTTATAGGATGAACAAGCTTAATCATTCCCAGTAATTGCCTCAGTAACTGATAACAACTACATTGGGCAAAAATGTTCATTAAATCCAATGGAAGTAACATGTAAAAGAGAAATGTATAGATGAGCAATTAATGAAGAAAACTACAACCTGTACTAAGAAAGTCCATGTAATACACATGTATAATAGAAAGATGTCTGTCAAAAAAACAGGCTGATTTTTTGGGATACAAGTTAAACTTCATCAGAGTGAGAGCACTACAGATGCCACGGAGAAGTACACGGGACATATTTTCCATCAGAATGGGACAAGTGGCTGAAAAATATGATTTCCCTCATCCATTTCTTCCCAGAGTTTTGGAGTACCTTTATTTTAGAGGTTTCTGCACTGAGCACAATGGATGATGCATAAATTTGTTTAAAATCTGAAAACTGGGGCAGTGTTTCTCTCCCAGTCACCCACTGGGTGTTTCACAACCTTGCTTTGCCTGCACCTCATGTACTATAGGATGTGCTACTTCCAGATGCATTTTGCTCTTCCTGAAGAAGACACTAAAATCTAACTACCCTTTTCTAATATATGACAAAACTACTATGCAGTAGCTACATCTGTTCTTATATCTACATATGTCAGAAATTTGGAATTATTTCCCCAAAGTCATTAAATACCAGAGCAAGAAATAAAGACATTACGATCACCTGTCTTTGGCTGAAAGAAGCACCACTCGAACATGGCATAATCTAAGTGAAAATTCTTGAATATTGAAAATCTAACTCTGTTATGGATAAAATCAAATAGGAGTCAAATTGGAGAAAATATTCCTTTCAACTCCCTTTGCTACCACCACTTGTATCTAACAAAGGCGTTGTGTTAACATTCAAAACAATACAACTGACTCAAGGAGAGAAGACAAACATAATAATAAAGGAGCAAACACAAATTTTACTTTTTAATGGCAAAATTATTTTAATTTTACATTCTTACTGCACATTCAAGAGGAACCTACTTGTGAAATAAATAATATTTCTTCATTAAAAAGGTCAAGTGTATTTTTATATGGATTCAGGGCTTTGCTCACTTTAGCATGTAACAGTAGTGCCTTTGTAGAGAGTACGATAAATGTTATGTTTGTGTTCTGTGTAAAAATAGACATATGAATTAATATGAAGTGCAATTTATATACTTTTTCCTTGGAAAGCTTTCTACTATTAAAGATGGAGTTTTTCTGTAAGATGTTGATATAACTCTAGATGGATCTTGTTTTGATTTTTTTTTTAAGCATGTCCCTCTGAGAATTTTTTGCCTTTCCCCCCCCCTCCATAAAATTGCAATCCAAGCAGGTGCAAAGGTTTTCAGGTGAGAATGTGAACACCATAAACACAGACCAGGAAGAATGTGCATTATCAACAGTGGGGCAGCAATTGCAGACACCTGGTACCCACTTCCCACCTGTCCAGAACTCCCCGGAATAAAGATGGACTGAGGTTGAGCTCAATATCCTTAATGTTGTTAAACAAGGCTCTTGTTTGGCGTCTCTTTGCTTGCATGTGAGGGGTGATAACATTGGCTCAGATCACTGTTGTCAGGGCTGCTCTGCCTGCAGCCTTTTAAGATTATTTTTTCCTGCTGTTACACACATTTTCTCCAGGCGTTTCTGCAGTCCCAGCTGCATCTGAACAGAGCCATTAAAATGGTTTTCAATGTATTGCATCTGTATCAAAAATAAGTGCATTGACTCAGAATTCCCACACAATCTGGAGACGATCTGGGTGCCCTGCAACATTTGATTTCTGCTAAGAGAACAGTGGATTCCATTTCCCACAAAGCTGATTTTTATGGTCCATGGGTCTGCCTGCCCCCAAAGTCAGGTGCTGCACTTCTGAAAGCTGCTCAGCTGCATAACACATTAAATGTTTCCTTCGAGGTGACTGTGGGGAATGCAACTTCTGGGCCATCAAACCTGTTTCTGTGGAATTATGCAGCCCTGTGGCAGATTATTTGCAGGCTTGGTGCCAGATGGATAGAATTCTCTGTATCAGTATCAAGCCTTGTAAACATCACAATTTCTTTCCAGGGTTACTTACTTATTCCAGATGGCACCCACTGCGCTCTCTGTATCTTTCTTCCAATCTGTGGGGCTTACTTTTTCCCAAAAAAAGAGAGTGCTTTAATATTTTACACATTTTTCCTACTTCTATGCCAATATGTGAGAGTATCTTGACAGAATAACCAAAAAGTGATTTGCATTTATACTCGGTTCACATGGAATAAGAAAAAAAAGAAAGGAAATTTTATCCTACTACGTATTTTTAATTCTAAATCCATTTTCCCAGTTACCAAGGGCTTTCTGAAACTTAGAGTAATCACAGCCTGTGTCTGCTGAACCCTTTGCTTTCAGCAGCTCAGCCATCAGGCTGCCTCTCTTGACTCACATTTGGAGAACATTATAAAAGCTCTGTTACCACACGCTGGTGTCTGTGGAACACTGAAAGTACTAATTTAAAATATCTCCCAAGAATGTCGAGACAGTTTCATGCCTTGGCAATTTGTGAGCGGTAGGACAATACTCTTGTTAAGGGCACCACACTAATCACAGGCTCTGTGAAATTCTCATTACACAGCCCCCAGAGCAGGGGAAAGGGAGTCACCTCCACCAACTTTACAAGTCGAGGCTCGGCTCTGACAGTCCTATTCCCACCAAGCGAGTGCGTGTCTCAATATGAAAACTGCAGCCATGTGAAGGAGGTTTTAAAACATTGTTTTCACTGTGTTTTGCATCTGGAGCTTAGTTTACTTTTGCTGCATCTGTATTAAATAAAATATCCCTGGAGCTTTTAATTAATATGTCTGGTCTACAAGCTGAGCACTGGCTCTTCCATTTTAATCCCAGCTAGCAAACCCTTGCTGAAGAGGAACCAGCTGAAAACAGGCTTAAGGAGAAAAGCTGCCTGTCTTTTCTTCCCCTGTGGTTTTAGTGCTGATTGGGAGTACCAGCATCCCCACATTTGAAATGCCCCTTCCTTTCCCAGCATTACCCTCGATGTAATCCTCTCACTGGATGTTGGACTGACCCTGCACGACCCTCCTCTTTCTCTCCGTGTTACTGCCCACCACTTTCTGCAATTTACCCTCCATGTGTTGGTCTCTTCTCCTGTTTCTGAGTCCTTCTCTCACCCCCCGGCATCTCTGGGTGATTTTCATCTCTTTACCACCTGCTTCTCCAGCCTCATCCAGCACCCACAACACTCCTGCTCTGTCGCTCCCAGCTGTGTCCTCTCCAGGATTCCTTTGCCACCACCACCACCCAATTCCACCTTCCCCTGCAATGCCCCAGAAATCCTGGCCATTCCCAGCCATTCCCAGCCATTCCCAGTCCTCACTCACACTGGTCTCCTCTGCACTGTGCTCTCATTACCATCGCTCTGCCAGCCAGGCTGAATTCCTCATCAACCCACCTGCTTTTGCCTCCTGCCTAAAGAGTGATATTTTTTCAATTTAATTGAGTCCCTTGGTTCCAGGTTTTCCACTTTTTTTTCCCCTTCTGCTTTTGATTTTCTCCAGCCTGACTGTGGAACACCTTCTGCCTCACATTCTTTCCCCCATTTCATTTCAATAGTCCTTTGTGTTTTCCCATTCTGTCCTTGACCACAGGCAAGAATTCCCCAATGACGTCTCCAGACACACCTCACTGTCTCGTTCAGAAGTTCCTCTAAAACCTTATTTTGCTATTTTTCTCCCCACATCCCAGCAATAAACATGCCAGCCGTGTCCTGAGGATGCTGCTGCCTGTCACAACAGGCAGTGTGCTGACTAGTCCTTGTACTTCTTTCGCCTGGCTCTGGGGATCTAATCTTAGGTTTAGATTAAGTTGTTCCTGGGTTAGATATTTTTCTTGTGTTTATGCAGCACGTAGGAGTAAGAGGTCAAGGCACAATGATAAAAAGCAATGATGATGACTGATGGTGATATCCTCACCTGGTAACAGGTAAATGATCTGCCTTCTTCTGAACCTCCCATAGAGTATTAGCCTGAGATTCCTGGAGGAGGGAATCTTGTGGATACCTGTGTCACCACCCTTCTCATACCACCAAGTGGTATCGTAGTCACAAGTAATTCCATGAGGAATGAATTACCATGAACTGGTGCTCACAATGACTTAAAATTGGTTACACAAAACAATTCCAGCAAACAAATATCTGCAGAAAATAGGAAAATGGGAATAGTAAATCTTCTCAACCCGAACCAGAACTTTATTAAGCCCAAAATTGTTTGTATTCATTTAAAAGGTGATTTATAAAATTAAATTGCATTTCTATACACGAGTATTTCCTGTTAGTATCAAGATACTCAAAACTTACTATACCAGTGATGTCTAACATGTTTGAAAATTTTCCTGCTTTATCAGATAGTAAATCATAGCCGAATATTATAAATACCTTTCAAATAGCCAAATTATGCTCTATGCCTCAAGGACTAAATCTTTGTGTCAGGAAAACTCTATAAGTAATCCTCCAGAGTAGATATTAGTTCAATTCTACTTTTCAGACAGTCTGTACGAGGGGACATACAGGTACATTCCTAGTGAAACCTAGTTTTTTTTCCCCAAAAGTTATAGAGCATCTGCTTAAGAGCTTTACAAAATTGTTTTGTATTGGGTACATTACCTTGACATGAAAATGTAAACAATGATTTAGTGACTAATAAGCATCTAAAAATGTAGAGCAAATACTTACAAACCCAGACGTAAAACCAATAGCTTCAAACTTTTTTCCCATTGCTTTAATCAATTTTTATTACCATTGCATTAACAGTATTTTTCTCCCAAATGTTTTTCAGAATAGAGGCCTAAATTTCATGCAGTTTCTAAAATAGATTTTCCTGTCACCCACAAGAGTGACAACTTGCTGACTTGTCCCTCAAGCGCTTTGGGTATCACATTCAGCAATTCCAGTGTTGTACAACACTATCTATTTCACAACAGCTTTGAACACCTTGCAGTGGAGTAGTTCCCGATGGAAAATTCAGGGTAAATGTGGGCTAATGGGGTCAGATTATCTCTCCTGACACAGGACCACAACCTTCCACCATAATCCTACAGAAAGCTCCTTGGGGTCTAGGATGACAACACTTGAGGATGTGGTTCTATAAATGAATCCTCTGGAATTAAAATACACTAAAATGAAGGTTAGGATATAAAATAGAGTAAAACAGTGTGCTTATCTGTATGTTCTTCTCTTCAGAGCCCCATGGAATAAATTACATCCCCAGATTCCTTTTCACATATAACTCAGTCATGTTCATATATATGAACTTGGTGTAGCACTTCTTTTTTAAAAAGCACAAACAACCCCTTCTTTACTGTTGCTCATGAAGACATTTTTAAAAAATCATGCAAAGGTACATGTAGATGTATTAGATAGCATATACTTTCACAGATACGTAGTAGGTATGCAAAGCAGTAAAACCTAGGTTGTCCTTGTATAAGAATGATCAAATAATGAAGAAAATATAATTGAGAGAACTAAATCCCACTCAAACAATAAAGGACAAACTGATGGCCACAGAGTGTTCAGTGTAGTAAAGAGGAACCTTAGATTCCTTTTAATTCCTATGGATTGCTATGAAATTACATATTCAGCATTTTCAGCTTAGGAAAAATGCCTGCATGTCTAGGAGAAAATGATGTAGTCACGGGAAACCCTCTATTTCTTTATTTATGGATAAAAATTAACTCCTGTCATTTATTTTCTTCTGTATGTCTCAGGTGGCCTGGTGGAATAGATGATGTGTGATCATTTATGATTTATGCAAAAGCTTGATTACGTAAGTTGGGACAAAAGCTTGCAACTTTATCTTGGCAAGGATGGGTTCTTGCTACAGCATTTGGTCGTGATGTACGACGTGCTTGTTTTGGAAAGCTGTGAGTATTCACTGAGCGCCGAGTGTCTGAGCACTCTCTTGAGTGGCAGTCTGCTTCTCTCCCTTGGTTCTGCTGCCTTTTCATTTGCTTGCATCAAGAGGTATGATATTCCCTGAAATCTTACACACTGAATTAATCCAGTGACTTGGACAACAGCAGCTGAGTGGAACTTGGGCACTGAAAGAGGCAAATAGACCCCAGTCACTCAGATGCAGGGACACAAATCATTTCACACATTCCAGTCACAGAAATGGTGTCCAAAACCTGGATGTCCCTAGATATGACCTGTTAAGCTCAGATTTCACTATGTGAAGCTGAGTTCCAGCAGGATTTGTGTATCTGTTTGTTTTTTCTGTTACAAAACTGTCTGTTGACAGGACTTGAGACTTACACCCCTGCTTGGGTCCAGAGTTCCTGTAAATAATGCTCAAACTCACAACTGACACAGTTTGCCCAAGGAATATTTTCTAACTCTGTGCATCATACAGCAATATTGTGATTTTCACATGTTTTAGGACAGTCAGTAACAGAATGAATTTTCTATTATTTTTTGGCTCCTAAGCCTCATTGAAGCCAGAGACAGAAAGCTACGGAAGAAAAGCACGTTTTCCAATGCAAGAGCTCCAAAAGCCTTTTCCTGAAAGAACATTAAGAGGAAGTTTAAATTGCAAAATTAAAGGTGCAGCGTGCTCTGCTTGGCAGGAATTTCCATATTGCTCCTGTTTTATGTAAAACAATTTTCGCTGCTGGCTCCCTCGCCAAAGTTTATTTGCCGTAATTAAGGTGTGCAGGTACCGCTGTCCTGAGCGCAGGAACCGGACCGCCCCTGGTGCCGTCCTGACGAGCTGTGTGAACACAAACCCGGGTAACTCCTCGCACATTTTCCCTTCGGCCAGTGCCGAGCCGCCCTCTCCGCCCGCATCCCCGTCCCCGCCCGCGATGCTGCCACCCAAAAAGGGTCCCAGGGTGCCGCAAGCGACCCCCGGCTGCCGGCAGAGCCCACCCGCACCCCGGGGCAGCGCGATGCCCGAGGGGATGGGGATGCGGGTCCTGGGGGTGACCTCAGGCGCTCCCCCAGCGCCTTTAACCCGCGCGAAGATCGGGGTAAAAGTGGCGGGTTTCTGCTGTTTCACTTGGGTTTCACTGCTGCATTTCGCTGCAATTCGGAGCAGCTCGGAAGCGAAGTTGCAGGCTCCGGCAGCCGCGCTCGCCCGGCCCTGCCACTTTCCAAGATTCTCGCTCGAAGAATCGAAAAGGCGGAAACTACCGAGAAAGCACCGGGCGGCCCCAAATCCGCCCGCGGCTCCCGGGGCGGCCGGCGCTGCCCGAGCCCGCTCCGCATCCCTCCCCGGGCAGGCACGGAGGGATGCAGGGATGGAGGAGCGCGGGGGAGGACGGAGGGAGGGATGCAGGGATGCAGGGATGCAGGGAGGGAGGGATGCGCGGACGGGGGAGGGGTGGAGGGGGGCAGGGACCCGGGCGCTGCGGCGGCGGCGACTTTGCTCTTTAAATCGCTGTGCAAAGCGGCTTTAGGGCTGATCCCGCACGTCACTGCCCGGCGGGGCGGTGGGAGGTGTCGCGGGGCGGGGCGGGGGCCGGGGGGGACACCGCGCTGGGCCCCGGGGCGGGCAGAGCGGGGCCGGGGCCGGGGCCGCCCCGTCGGAGCTGCCGAGCCCATGAGCCGGGCCGCGGGGTCCGGCAGGGTCCGGCAGGATGCAGAAGAGCGTGCGGTACAACGAGGGGCACGCCCTGTACCTGGCGCTGCTGGCCCGCAAGGAGGGCACCAAGCGCGGCTACCTCAGCAAGAAGACGGCGGAGACGAACCGCTGGCACGAGAAGTGGTTCGCCCTCTACCAGAACGTGCTCTTCTACTTCGAGGGTGAGCAGAGCGCCCGCCCCGCCGGCATGTATATGCTGGAGGGCTGCAACTGCGAGAGGGTGCCGGCTCCCAAGGGGTGCGCGGCCGGCAGCGCCAAGGATGCTGCGCTGGACAAGCAGGTACGGCCGCGCCGGGATGGAGGGACGGAGGGAGGGATGGATGGAGGGACGGAGGGATGTCGGGGTGCCGCGGAGCCCCGCCGTGTGCCGCCCCCCCGGCGCTGTGCGGAGCTCTGCCCTGCCCTGCCCTGCCCGGCCGGGACTCCTCCCGCCCCGCGGCCGGCCCGGTCGGTCCCAGGGCGCAGGGCTGACATCACGGCCGGGGTTTCCGCCCGCGGGAGGAGGAGGAGGAGGAGGAGGAGGAGGG
>JAWWTY010000088.1:8301606-8322922 GCA_035222235.1 Margarornis squamiger
TTCAATCTGTGTTTCAAGATGAAAACTTAAAACACATCTGCCTTGGGCTGACAGTGCTTTGGGCTCAGTATAAAAGGTTATTTGGTTTTTTTTTTGCTGTGTAGGTTATTTGATTTGTGTTGGGGTTTCTTTCCTTAGTTTTATATGTCTGTTTTAATTAAGAGTTTCTGAACTTTTTTTTTCTTTTTTATAATTTACAGCATTACTTTACTGTTCTCTTTGGCCATGAAGGGCAGAAGCCACTGGAGCTCCGTTGTGAGGACGAAGCTGATGGAGATGAGTGGGTAGAAGCTATTCACCAAGCGAGGTATGATACTCCATTTGTAACCCTCTGCTCCATTTTTTTGCAAATAAATTCATAATAGTTTGAATCTAAGTCCACTCTCTGAACAGAAATAAATGTTACAATTTATTAGTTTTGTGTTGTTTGCAGTTCATGGGTATGTTATAGGAAAAAACACTTTTCTCATTCATGCTTATTTCATTATCTTTTATCTTTTATAAGTGATTGTGCTCCAGTTGATTCCAGTTGTGTTCCATTGGTTCCAGGAAGAAAACTATTTTCTTAGAAACAAGCCCTAGGATTAGTCCTCCACTGGAGGCAAATGTGCCATATGAGCGAAGAAATTAATGATATTCCAAATGAATAAATGAGTGTTTCTCTAAAAACTCTGATATGGAAATAAATATAAGAAAGAGGATGTCAAGCCATTATGATGGTAAAGGGCAACAAATGGAATTTTGGTTTCAAAACTGAGGTCCTGAATCACAGTCTTGTGAAAAGGGATGTCATAGGACTTCCAGCCTTGCAGTGATATTTGCCTGAGGAAAGGTCTGTGTGGCAAATGGTCAAAGCTTACAGTATAATCTAAATGAAAATCATCTAACTGAAGGTTTGTGGAAGGGTGTGTGAGGCACTTTCTCCATCCTCCCCCCTGACACTCACCTCAGCTAATCTGCAGTGCCAACACACAGGGAGCCAGCCAGACCCTGAACTGCTCAGGACAAGACCCCTGTAAACAGAACTGATTTCACTTCGTGTTCATTGCAATTGAACGTGAGCAGCTAGTGGGTTTTAATTTAGAGCTTGTTACACGGGGCTCTGGAGCTGCAGGTCTTGTGTCACCTGGGCATCCAGCCTTTGGGTCGGCATCCTCTCCCTAGAGCTGGCACCTGACCGAGTGGGGCCCCATCCTCCTCCAGGAGAGACCCTGCTGGTTGTGGCAACAGGCAAACCACGTTTTGGGTGGTGTCTGTTTGGGTGAGCACATTATTTCAGGTGTGGAGCAGCTCTGAGGAGTGGGACTGAGCCCATCCCAGGAGCGTGTGTGTGTAGGTGAGGGTGGAGGAGAGGAGGGAGACACACCTTGTCTCTGTGCCTGGGTCAGTTCCTTTTGTTGAGAACAACTGGCAGCAAGTGAAGAAAGGAGCATGGCTTTCTTGTGTTAATGGCTTTGAGGAGAAGCAGGATCCTGCAGTTCCCTCTTAGCAGGATGAGTTTCTATTTCTATAACCTGTCTGCAACCCCTGACAGGAGTCAGAGCCCGGGGAGGGTCGGGCTCTGCTGCCAGGGAACAGGGACAGGAGCAGAGGGAACGGGCTCAGGTGGGACAGGTGAGGCTCAGGTTGGACAGCAGGAGGAACTGGTGCCTGGAAAGGGTGGTCAGGCCTTGGCAGGGGCTGCCCAGGGAGGGTTGGAGTGCCCAGGGCTGGAGGTGCCCAAGGCAGGGCTGGCCGTGGCACTCAGTGCTCTGGGCTGGGGGACGAGGTGGGCATCGGGCACAGGGTGGGCTCTGGGGGCTGGCAGGGCTTTTCCAGCCCCAGTGGTTTGTGAGTCTGTGATTCCTGTCTGTTGCCTGGTGCAAAAGATGTGCAAGCAAGAAGAGCTTCGTAACACTGGGCTGAGATTTTTCTCCAGGTAGTTCAGTCCATAAATGCTTCACACATGAATTTTTCAAGGCATAACCTGACAGAAAATCAAGGCAATGTTAAGCCAACACACAAGTCAAAACAGTGAAAACTTGGTCTTGCTCAGAAGAACTGAGTTGTGATGTTCAAAGTCAAGGTGGCTGAGTTTTGACTCCACCAGGTAGTTACAACCACAGCCCTCAGAGGACATCTGGGTCTCTGAGGTAGCTAAGATCAGTCTTTTTATCTCCATCCCTTTTGCTATTTGACTATTTCCCCTTTATTTGTCCCTGTCTGAAATGACCATCCTAATGATATCGAGCTGTGGACACACCACTGAGGGACAATTCTCATGGCCCTGTGTCATTTGGGGGATTTATTAATCAACTTTTCTGTAGAGGTCTCTGATTGTCTTGGGGAGATTTTCAGGGAGATGGTGTTTTTTTGTTGTAGTACTGTTTTCTTGAACAAAATATCAACAAATGATAAAAAAAAATCTGAAATTTAGTTGCAAACCACAAAGTGTCCTACTACTGTGTTTACCTCTTTGCTCTGACGATTTTCTGCTTCACTGGAATCTACTTTTATTTGCTTTACCTTGTGTGTAGCAGAACAATTTGGACTTGCACAATTAGCTACTAAACCATTGAGTCTTTTTTACATAAAAAAAAAGCTAAAATAATAGTTTTAGACTACCGTGTTAGATTTTTTTTTTTGGCCAGCGTAGTTAAATGAAACAGATTTTCTTCAGGCACTGAATTTTGCCTGCACCACAGTGTAGACCTTTTCCCTTGAGCTTGTCTGTATTTTTGACAAATGGGATAAGTTCTGGCAGCTTCTTTGGTGTCTCTGTCCATTTGAGCCTAGCCTAAGACATTTCTCACCCTTCTCTCTGCTATTTGTTTTGAAATGCTGAATATTATTATACATTTTATGTAGCCCTTGAAAGGTACTTATTTGTAGTATCTCAGGTGTCTTAGTTAAAAAGTCTGGGAGGCATTGAGAAGATTCCTGCTACCCTTACATTAAAAACAGGCCTGGGAACATCCTACTCTGTGTGAGTGTGTTGGCATTTCAGAAAGGGAAATATTTAGTTGCTTTCCAGAGGGTCTTATCCTCGTGAAGAGTTACAGAAATCCGTGTTTTGGCTGAGACAAAGTAGCTGAGGTATTTTCTTTTCTTACTTTGACTTATAGAAAATCTAATTTTGTACTGCTTTTCATGATTTTTATTTTTTTTTTTTGCTAAATGTTTGTTTCAAGCCATCAAAATTTATTCCATGTTTTATTTACTTTGCAAGTTATAAACAAACTGTTGAAAAAGGGATGCTACAATCTCAGTGCACCTCATGACCTACTCTGAATAAAAAGGTGATTTATTTGGAAGCAAATACATAATTAAAGGATTTTCTGCTATGATGTCCATTGTTTCTGTCCTTAGTGCCCTCTCCTCATTTGGGAGAGGCTTCTGAGTTGGAAACAGGATACTCAGACCAGTATATTTTAATGGGACCCCATTATCACTTCCACATCTGTACTTCATCTCTTTTAATTTCGTATGAATTTTCAGTATTTTTGTTTCTCAGTAATATCCAGGTGTTGTTTGCTTCTTTTGAGTTACATTTCTGAGCTGGAGGATTTATTCCTGGCAAATTTCAATTCCTCTGTCAGTGACTGCATCTGGAAGTCTCGATTTTGGCTTTGTTCCAGAACTTGTTCTCTTATGAAAAATTCTGTTTCACCCTCAATACACTGAGGTATACTTTTCACCCTCTCTTATAAATTCTTCTATGTTTCTGGGGATTGTTATGCTCTCTTTTTTTCATAAGGGTGCAGTATTCATTAAATTTCTTGGCTTTTTCTACTCTAATTTATTCAAAGGTCTTAAATTTACCAGGTGTGGGAATGAGCACCCTTCTTTCAGGCAGGCACAAGTGTAAACTTAATTGGGAAACTGACCCGAAAATGAATTATGCTTAGTTTATTTTTTTTTGCCCACTTATTTTCAATCCATCTCCGTCCTTCAGGTCTGTTCCCTGCACATCCACAAAACACACCTGTGTTCCCTGCACAGGTGATGTGCAGGGAGGAAAATGGGAGTGCTTCTTTCTCCTGGGTCACTGTTTAAAGTGCATGAGGAACTACTGCCCTCCAACTGAGAATTAGAAACAAACCAACAAACCAACCTTAAAACCAGAGGCTTGCTCTCAGGTTTGTTGGCACACTTTGCTTGCTAACGCTGTGTGTGTTCCACACACTGTTTTGCAGGCAGTTTAAGCTCAGTATGGTAGCTCAGAGCTGAAGACCTGCTGTCAGGGAAGCTTTATTACCTGAGGCTTAGTGATTTAATATCTACAGTTTTGTCGTTCCTGGTTGGCTGTGAGCAAGACAAAGAGGAATACACACAGTACAAAGACACAGCATGGGTCTCCCCAGGGAATAACCATGCAGGCTGTCCAGGAGCTGGTCCTGGATCCTCTGTCTCCCCAGCTGCTGGAAGTCCCTGCCCCCAGTGCCCCCAGAGCCCCTCCAGCTGAGGATGCTCAGCCCCCTTCAGTCCCCCATCACTTCAACCCCTCCCCAGCACACTGGGGACCTCCAGTAACCGGTCTGAGACACTCTGGGTGTCCCAGTAGCTGTCCCTGGGCCCTGAGCACTTTCAGTTCCCTCACAGACCCCCCTGCAGCACTGAGCACCCCCTGACCTGGTGCTCAGGTGCCCCCACATGTGAGCAGTGCAGAGACCCCCCCTCTGCAGGTGTCTGCCCAGGTGCCTTGCACACTGAGTCCAGCTGGGAGCCACACCTGGGCTGTTCTGGTCCCCAGCTGCCACAGGGACACACAGCTCTGAAAATTAATTCCCCAGGCAGCCACACAAGCTCCTGGTCTTGTCAGCAGCTGGGCTGAGTGTCCTGTGCCCTTCAGCAGCCAAATCACAGAGTCTCTGTTGATCCAGCCTGGGCTCAGTGCAACCTCAGCACTTGCCTCCCCTCGCTCAGCAGTGCCTGGTGCTCACACCCCAGTTCACACACGGACAAGACACACATGCTCCCACCTCTTCAGGTGTCCCTGCCACTGCAGACACGCAGGACCTGTCGCTTCTTGGTCCCAGCTCCAGGAACTGGCACTTGGAGCTCCATGGGTGCACATACAGAGACCCCTCTCCAAGTAAAGTAGTTAGAAGTGAAGTTTGATGAGAAAACAGGATGAATATTGGTGGTGAGTGCAAATCATGGCCAGAAAAGTGTACTGATCAGCCTGGTTACACGTGATCCTTTATCCCTTTTTAGCCCCCTATCTCTCTATTTTCCCAGATTGCTATTCCTCAGACCTCTTTGATCCCTCCCTTTCTCTGACTTTGGTTTCTTCAGTTCCATAACAAGCCCTGTACAACCCCAAAATACTCTTCCCTGTATCCCACAGGGAGTTTCACACCCCTGTGGTTGGTAGCTCTTCTCAGCCTAAAAGGAGACAAGGAGAGCCTTTCCAGTGACTCTGGGGAGACCTCATTGCTGCCTTTCATAAGCTTCCCTTAAAGGGGACTTACAAAAGAGAGGGAGAGCAACTTTTTACATGGAGAGATAGCCATAAGGACAAGGGAGAATGGTTTTAAACTAAAAGAGGGAAGATTTAAATTGGATATTGGGAAGGAATCCTTCCCTGGGAGGGTGGGCAGCCCTGGCACAGGGTGGGCAGAGAAGCTGTGGCTGCCCCTGGATCCCTGGAAGTGCCCAAGGCCAGGTTGGACGGGGCTTGGAGCACCCTGGGCTGATGGAAGGTGTCCCTGCCCATGGCAGGGGTGGCACTGGGTGGGCTTTGAGGTCCCTTCCCACCCAAACCATTCTGTGATTCATGCCTTGAGTTCTGTCTCAGTTTTACATGATGGCATAAGGTGACATTCTGCTCCAGCTTGTTTGTAGACGTATTCCTTTAGTCAGATTTTCCTGAACAGAGTGCCAGGACAATTGGAACAGCTGGTTTTAGCATGAGTTGCGTCTGATGGGTAACACATTGGCTAATGAGATGTGCTTTCAGCACAGTCTCATTCTCACATGAAAGGGCAGCATTCCCCTCCCCACACACCCGTGGTTCTGGAGAAATCCATTCCCAGTGACGTGCTTTGGGTATCCTGCTTGTTGGGTCCACCCTTCCAAAGGCTCTTTATTCCAGCTGGCATTTCCCCATCTCAGATAGAAGGGTCATGTTGTAAAAATCATGTGAGGTGTGGACTTCTTGTGCTCCCTTGTAACGGTGGCAACCATTGGTACCCTTTAAAATGCTGAATAACACAGGAGTTCATTGAAGGCCAGTGGCATTTGTGCCCCCCAGGTGCTCTCCCAAGGCACCTTGCTAAGAGTCATGGGGATGAAGTGCTTAAGTTCTGTTGCAACTTCCACTGTTTCCATCCCTGCTGTGGCTGTCACTGTGCCACTTTAAAACCCTTATGGGGGCTATTTCTCCTCTAATCAGAAGTTCTTTAGCTGCTTGAAGGTGGGTGGTATGGACAGATGCAGGCAATTGCTTTTGCCTTCCAGACTGCCAGAGCCTGGTTTCCTTGAGGAGCTGAATTGGGTTGTGCATTCTGCATTTCAAAAGGGAGATTTGATGTGGCCAGACCCAGTGTACAGTTAGCATAGAGTGATCCAATGAACCATAACTCTGGTCTCTGTTCAGCACAAAAATCAATTATACCTGCTGGTACAACTACTGGAACTTTAATCTTGGCTTGCTACCACATCAGGGAGACCTTAATAACGAGGCTCTGCTTAAACTTTCTCCAGTTTTTCTACGTTTTCTGAGCACATTGGCTCTCATGGAGCCTAATTGGTGCAGCACTTTTTCTCAGGACTTTCTTCATATCTTCCTTTCTCTGTGTGGTAGGTGGTGGTCAATTAGAGCTTAAGGCTCTTGGAATACCAGGTTTGAGCCTGTCTCTATACAGTAATAGGAAGGTAGCTTTCAGGACACTCTGTCTTTGGGTCTTACTACATATTATAGAACTGCTTCTCTCATGAAAATGTTAATACCAGTTCATGCAATCTGGTTTTTGCAGCAGTTGTTTCTTTCTGTTTAGTGATACACATGTCAGAGAACCAGATCTAGGCTGACTTCTTACAAGTTGTTTTATTAATTTTTTTTTGTGTTCCTTGGGCATTTGAACACTTTGGTACATTTTTCTTCAACAAAGGATTTTGTATAGATGTGATTCGTGTCAGTATTGAAGCCCTGTCCTCTTGGAAGGCTCCTGGGGTTACTCTGGGTATTCAGTTTAGCACATTTAGGCAGGATGATCTTCACTCATGGATTCAGAGAGGTGGATAAAAAGGGCTGTTGGAAGAACGTGAAGTTTATTCCAAAATCCTGTGACTTTTCTTTTCCGAGTAGCAGTTTTGAGGAGGAAGATGGATACCCTATTCTGAGTTAGTGTAGGTGTACACAAGCTTTTCTAATTAACTCCTCTTCATACTGCTAATTATGGGAGTGAAGGAGATGCTGTTTGGTTTCCGGGCTGAGACTGACATTTTAGACAGCCAAAGCCACCACCTCAGTGAATTACTCTAAGTACATCTCAAAAGAACAAAATCTTTTCTAAGTACGTCTCAACAGAACAAAAACTTCAATCTTCCATTGCAAAGTTTCTTGTTCCAAATAAAACAAGACTGTGGAAGTCTGGCTTAATGCATTTAAAGAGTATGAAAAATATAGATGAAGTTTCTTTCCCTAAAGGAAGAGAAAAATAAGTGGCAGAAACCCACCATATATAACAGTATCTTGAGTCTTACATCAGGAGTTCATCCTTTTTGGTTCTGTGTCCTACTATTTTTCTCAGTTTCAGTAAAAGCGAAGACAAATCTGTCAAATTTTGTATTGGAAACATTTACTAGCAAAAGTTTAAGAAAACTTTGAAAAGGATAAATAGAGGATGAAAGCTTGTTACCTGTCTGGATCTGGTTTTGGGTAAAAAAGACTATTAAATGTAAATCTAGGAAGGCATTTTATTACCTATATTACATATACTTTATCTTCATAACACCATTAAACAACTAGTGCTAACTGTGGTTTTAACTCAGACACTTCTTATAATGTGCAAATGCCTTTAAGTGTGCAAAGAGATCAGGTACTATGGTTTCTGAAAAAACCCCAGAATTCTTGCAAAACAAGAAGGGGTATTATTGAACAATTTTAAAGAACTAAATCCCATATTTATTACTGTTTATTTCCCAGTTAAGGGATAAACGGATTGCTTCATGACACATTTATTTATATATATTGTTTTACTTGTTGGAAGAGATGCCCTGAGCTTTCTTTTTCCAATGTATTGTTTACTACTGCAGTAGTCAAAATATATTGGTAAATGCAATAGAATTAAATTCACTTCTTATTCTTTTTATAATGTGCTCAAGGAGGAAGAACTTTTACTTTATGATAGCTGTGGGAAGTTTTTCTAATTATTTTAAATCTAGACTTGCTTTCCAGGTTAGGTGTTGAATTTAATAGCTGTTTTTAATATTGGCCCCTCCAGTGTATAACTGCACTAATACTGACTGAAATGCAAGTAAGTACACATCAAAAAAATTAACTGTGGAAGGATGTACATTATTACATTTTCTTAAAGCCTCACGGTATTTAATAGCAAATGTTCATTGTTTTGTGAGTGCTGTAACAAGTAGGAAGAAGTCTAAAAGGGAGAGATGTGTGATCCAAAAACTCCTTCTATCACATGCTGTGTTAACTCCACAGCAGAAGAAGGTGTGATACAAAATACCGAGGGACCTCTTGTCAAAAATTTAGGGCCTCCATTCTGCTCTGTTTTGTCCAGTTTGGCCTTTATTTTGTAAGTTTACTCACCTCTCAGAGGAATGAGCTTACTGAAACCTGAGTGAGGAGGCAGTGATGTGTCTGTCGATTTTGTTGCTTTAGGGCCAGTCTGATGAAGATGTTGCATAAGAAGAAATTGATTTCTCCTTTAGCTGAAGTTGGGAGCAGCCCTTCTGGCATGACTGTGGCACCTGATTGCACTACTGATACTCTCCCTGTTCAGGAAAAAGCTGCCCAAGAGCTAAAAGAAAGACTGATACCATAGTTCCTGTTACTGATTAGATTAAATGCATTTATCTGAGTAATCTAAAAGTGGCCTAAAGAATAAAACATGTCTTAGCACACGAAGGTCACAGTTCTCATGGAGTTTCCTCCATAAAGAGATTTGGCAGATGGAGCGAATTCTGATGAAGTGCTGCATGGTCCCCCTAGTCCTCCCAAAAGATGGGTAAAAAGCAGCCCTTCAAATAAATAAATAAATGAACAAATTAATGAATTAATAAAATTTTATTTATAGAATTCTTTGGCTTAGTGTGAGAATTAGAAGCTCATAAACAGTGCAGTTATCTTGGGCTCAGTAACTGGATAGTGAAAACTGGGTCCTGGTAGCACCTGTATCCATAAAGGATATTTAACACTCTGTGTGGATGATCTGATGGTTATGATTTGAGTGGTTTTTCATCAATCTGTCATTATGTCTTGAGCCAGACAAACACGGTTTTGCAGATTTGTTGTCACTGGTGCGATGTCTGTCTGTCTGTCTTGTGAGGGGGGAGGAAACCCAGTCTGTGGCTGCTTCCACTAACACGGCGTGTTCCCTGTTAGCTACTCAGACATTCTGATTGAGCGGGAGGTGCTGATGCAGAAGTACATCCACCTCGTGCAGATCGTGGAGACGGAGAAGATCGCGGCCAACCAGCTCCGGCACCAGCTGGAGGACCAGGACACAGAAATCGAGAGGCTCAAGTCCGAGGTGTGTCCCGGGCCCATCACCAGTGACTGAACTATAACATTTTGCTGTGTGCTTTGCAATAATGTTCCATATTTCGGTAGTATTTTGTGAAAATGACAGGACCCAACAAGGTTTATTACAGTGAATAAGGTTAATAACAGTCCCTCTGTGAGCCATTGGATAATTACTTCTCTTAGAAATATCAGGGACTCTTTGCTGATTGGATTACAGTTTGGGTTTTGTTGGGGTTTTTTTCCAGAGGGTTTAAGATGCCACATGGCTTAGCAGAACCATTGATTGTGTTACTTCATACCTGTCTTCAGGTTTGAGGAGTTTGATCCTCAACATGTGGCCTTTGGTTTTGACAGTATTAAGAAATATTCCAAACTCTTCTGATTCACTGAATGTTATCAGTCCTAAGCTGGAAAAGCCCAAAAGACACACTTGGTTTTGAGAGGAGAACCTGCTTTCCTCTGCTCCTCCTTCCACCTGGGCCAAGATCTGTGATGGTTTGAAGAGAAGTGTGTTCATGTCCCTGTGACCAAATGTGTGCTCATTATTCTGTCCAGCTTTACCAGGCTGGAGCAAGGGCAAAATATTTTTCTGTCAGTTTGTTAACTAAGGGTTTTATTGTACTCAAGGAAACATTTAATACATTTTTGTTCTTATCAGATCATAGCACTGAATAAAACAAAGGAAAAAATGCGACCTTATCAAGGCAACCAGGAAGATGAGGATCCTGATATTAAAAAAATCAAAAAGGTAAATGTGCAGTCCTCTGTGCTTAAGGAGATAAGGATGGGACAGGGTGTACTTCTGTGTCTTAGTCTGTTTAGTTTTGTCATTTCTTCAGGTGCAGTCCAATAGCAAGATTTCTTTTGCCCTGCCCTTACTTACACTTCTTTAATTACATCATCTTCCTATGTTTTAGTGCCACGTTTATTGCATGGGTACCTGATAGTTTTCAGTTTTATTTGTAAGATACATATGCAGCGCCTTAAAGAAGCTTTAATATTGCATTTGGCTGCTTTTAAAGACTGAAGTTGTCGTGGTCTGTGCCCTGTGGGAATCAAGTGTATAGTGACTTTATCCTCCTTCCTCGTGAAAATGCTTATGATGGTGTAAGAGCATGACATATTCTGTCACTGCTGCAGGAATACAAATATTGAAAATAAATAGTGAGCCTTCTTGGTGTAGTTGTCAGCCAGTCTGTAGGTTGGTGACTGTTCCAGGGTACTGTGGCCAGTGTTTTTAATAACAGGGACACGGTTGTCCCAGACTACATTGCATTTAAATCTGAAGCTTCTGGGGAGATTGCTTAAGGCTGGATTCAACCAGCCTCCAGAACTGTGCCCTTCGCTGAGTGCCACAAATCCTAATGCATGAGCATGAATGGAATTCAGTTTTTTAAGTATAGCTGTAGTCCCATCAGTGTTACTCCTATTCTAACCGTGTTCAGCCTCTTAAATTGCATAATATCCTTTATGGAATGTGGACCTAGTTCCTGTCTTTTTCTGGGTCATGCAGTCTGAGCCAAGGCCAGCACTGAGCTGGTAACTTGATGTGAATTTTCCTTTTTGTGTGGGTTAAACATTGTAATAGAAGCTGGAAATGCCTTTTTTAGTAGAAAGAGAGCTTTGAATCGGTATGAAATTTACTGCATTCTTCATGTTGGTTGTTTTGACAGTTGGGTTGGGTTTTTTTGAAGTTGTTTTTTCAGAGTAAACTGCTACCAGTGAGATTTTGCAGTTCCCTTTCAGGATGAATGATCTTCACATCAAGATCAGGGTACAGACACAATGAAATTTTATGTGGCCAGATGCAGACCTCTTCTGTAATCTTCAGCCCATTTGAAACTTCAAAATATATTGCTTAGCTAGGTTTTTCCTTGACATAGAGGTGCTTTTTAAGCATGCCAAAAATCTGCCTTTTTGGGTAACCGTGTGGGTGTCTGATACAATTCAATATATGGATTCTTAGCTTTAAATGCACATGCCAGGGGGTATCTATTCAAAACAGAATGCAAACTAAGTTTAACAATTATTTTCAAAATGCTGTCTATAATGATGTTGAGCATGTCTTCAAATGTGTTACCTGGAACCATTGCACGATACTTTTGGGGGTATGAGAAAAATGAGTAAGGGAAGGTAAAAGGAGCTAAAAAACCTGTTGTGCTGATGGGAAGAGTACAGCACTTGAGCTTGCAGTAAAAGGATCCTTGGTATGTGTGTAATATCTTTACAGTCTGTTTCCTGGCAACAAATATGACCCTTAACAAACAGAAATCTGAAAAAGATATAGTTCCGGAACAATTATAGATCAATAAAATAATATATTTTTATTTTTAAGCAATGACATTTCATTCTGAAGATAATTTCTGCAGTGAAGAGCTTGTGATAAGTTGTGTAATTTTTGGGTTTGGGTTTTTTTCTCTCATTTTCTTGTTCTGCTTGATCCATTTTTAGGTTCAGAGCTTTATGCGGGGCTGGCTATGTAGAAGAAAATGGAAAACTATTGTCCAAGATTACATTTGCTCTCCTCATGCAGAAAGCATGAGAAAGAGGAACCAGATAGTGTTCAACATGGTGGAGGCTGAATCTGAATACGTGCACCAGCTTTATGTGCTTGTGAACTGTTTCCTGAGGCCCCTCAGGATGGCTGCGAGCTCCAAGAAGCCGCCCATCAGCCACGACGACGTCAGCAGCATCTTCCTCAACAGGTACAGGGCTTGGCCTTTGGGCTTCCTGGGGTTGTTTCATTTGGGGTTTTTGGAGCTTCTCTGATTGCTTCTCCCCATGCTGGTTCAGTTCACACTGGCGAGGGCTGGCCCTTGTGTTCAGGCTCTAAAAGGCAAAGGTGCTGTTGGTGATGCTGTTTGAACCCAGCGAGACCTCTTTACCTTCTGACATTCTGTGTCTTCCTCTGCTAGAGGGAAAAAAGGACAAATGGTGCCTCTTGGGGCAGTTCTCATCATTTTCTGTCACCTTTCCTGTTTCTTTTTCTCTTAAGAGAGCAAAATTTGACTTGGTGGCCTCGTATGATCCTGATAAAACCCCGAGGATGAGTATGTCAAATCTTCTGTTTTTTCTTGTCCTGCCTAAGGAGTCTCCTTCCCTCTCACTTGTCTTTTCATATCCTACGAAGGAAAGAACTGTTCTTTCATTAAGCATCCGAGTACTATTGTAATAAGCATGCACAAATAAGCCAGCAGGCATCTCACGTCGGATACAGGATTGGGATTGCATCCAAGTCTGACCCAAACTTCTAACAAACAGAACATGTTCCTTTAGCTATGAGGCAGCTTTCCTTTTCACAGTTAAAATATGCTTTCTACACCAAATACTATGTGTTTTTTAGAAGTACTAAACTAAAATCTTTTAAACAATGCAATGAAAGGAAGCACTTATTACTGTCTTCTGAGTTTTTTCTGATAAAGTGCACAATGTACTGCTAGCCAGGAAAAAATGTTACCCTGAGTTATTAATCAGAAAATAAAACCAAAATCCTCTTTTTGTTTGTTTAAATACTTGTTTTTCAGTGAAACAATAATGTTTCTTCATGAGATATTTCACCAAGGTTTAAAAGCAAGAATAGCTAACTGGCCTACCTTAATTCTAGGTAAGTTACTTTATTTTCTCTAGGGGTATAAATTTCATATTGGTTTTTGAAAATTCAGTAAGGACTTTTTTTTTTTTTAAAAAAAGACATGACTCTTTTAAAGTAATGTTTGAAGGGAAGTCTTTTGCAGAATTAAACTCACAAAATCTGGTGTAGTGGGAGTCCCATGTGGGCAGTAATTGTCTGTATATGAGAATTCCTCTGTCCTAAGCATTGATTAGGCTTGGGTGCTTTGTATTTTAGGTAATAGTATCTGACTATTAGCTAATCAGAACAACCATGGTTTGGCAGGTGAAAGAGCCACATTTAATGTTTGTAAAATGTCAGTTTATTGGAAACAGATCTGATTATAGTAATTTACTTCCATAGAAAGTAGTACTTTCTTTAAAAATACATTTCAAGAGATGGGTAGTTGGGAAAAAAAAGCATTTCTCCACTTTTTCTAGCTGACTTATTTGACATTCTGCTGCCAATGCTGAACATATATCAAGAATTTGTTCGGAATCATCAGTATAGCCTACAAGTACTGGCAAACTGTAAGCAAAACAGAGATTTTGACAAACTCTTGAAGCAATATGAAGCCAACCCAGCATGTGAGGGGCGAATGCTGGAAACTTTCCTTACTTACCCCATGTTTCAGGTAGTCTCTGCATATTTTTTGTGTGTATTTGGTTTTACTGTTTGGTTGATTCATTCTGTGTTACCGACTTTGTAAATCAATTGAAGGTTCTTCTTGCTCAGCTAAAAATACTCTCCTGCAAATTAGTTTAGCTTTGATTTATTTTGGTGTGCCGAAACGCTGCCTGTAAAAGTCTTTTCTCCAAATATACTGGTTCATCTTTATTCAGAATCTTAGGTATGTTGGAGGGGAGTGTGGGATGAGGACAAGCACTGAAAGAAAATTGCTGAGAAGCAATTCTTTGACTTATCCCTTCTGGCAGAGCCCAGAGAGGGAAGATACACCTGGTGCTGCAAGTTAGAGCAGCCACAAGCGTTTTACCAGGAATACATTTGCAATTTCCCTTCACTTTCTCCAATGACTTGGTCCTTAGAAAATGAAAAATATATTGCCAAAGTTTTGAGAACTTCACTTATCCTTCTGATATTTTGTTGTGATCTGCATGGTTTAATATTTGCAGCTGTTTTAGGGTATCTGTGAAACAGTGGTGTGATCATTTTGTGTCTGTTTCATTTAACACAGCGTTTTACTCATCAGGAGAATAGTGAACCCCCTCAGTTTGCTCAGTTATTGGAAAAACGAATGGGGTAAAAAAATAGGGCATCAGTGACACTTCTGTTAGTTCTAGTTATTCATATCAGGCTAAGGAGTCATTACGACCTGCAACAATGCTTTTTTAGGGTTTATTTTACCGTTTTGGGGATTTTTATTGGCTGAGCTGAAACAAGGCCGTGGAAGGGAGAGGAGAGGGGGTTCCTGTTCATACCTGGTCAGGGATGTCACTGCTGATGTCTTTCCACTTAAACATAACGTTGTGTCTCCTTCTCCTAAATAACTTTTGTTCTGTCACACAAGTTCTGGTTATAAGCTCTGAAAGGTCCTTGTGCTACCCTGTAGCCTTTAATAGTCAAATACTGGATATTTTTCAGTGAGGAATTTTGTCCAATGTGAATTTTATACAAATACACAGAGGTCAGCTGGCATTTTCATTGTGACCACAAATTTATATGCATATACCCCATTAAAATTGCGAAAAGCTGTGTATGTATATACTGATTAGATACCTTATTTGTTTCAAGATTCCTAGATATATTATAACACTTCATGAACTTCTGGCTCACACACCACACGAACATGTGGAGCGAAAAAGCCTTGAATTTGCTAAATCTAAACTAGAAGAACTTTCGAGGTAAGATTTTTGTACCTTATGTCTGATAATTTTGAATCAAAGGTTTTGCAGTGAAAAACCTATTTTCTTTGTTTTGATTTGATTTTGTTCCGATTTGATTTTGTTCCTTTAAAAAAAAAATAAAAAAAGAATGCATTTTAAAGAAAAGGATCAAAATCAAAACATGAGATAATGAAAAATAGCAAAAATATCCCAATGTAATATTTTGTCTCTCCTTTTTTTTTTTTTTTCTTTTTCTTTTCCTTTTTGGCTGACATAAATCTGCAAGTTTTGGTTAAGGGAGAACAGAATCTCTATAGAAACCACCTACTCCTTGGTTGTGAGCAAAACAGCTTTCCTTACATAGAGAAATAATTTTTTTTCATAGTTTAAAGAAAAAGAGCATTTTCAATAGTGAAGGTCTTGAAAAGTACTGAGTTCCCAATCTGTGCTACAGTTTTTGTGCACTAATGTAATAACTGATTTTCACATATGCTTCAAATAATGCCAGATAGGCAGGAGTTACAGATATATTTTGAGAACTGATGCTCCCTGTAGAAACCTGGAAAATTAAGCTCTTCCCTGAACCCCCAGACTGTTCTCAGATGTTCCTCTCATCAGCCCAGTGGGAAATGTGGTTCTCATCCCTGGGAAACACAGTTTTCTGCTGTGAACAAAGAAACCCTGAGTGAACTCCAGGATATAAATCTTGAGTGTCTGGAGTATTCACCAAAGATGTGCTTGGAGAATATTTAGCTGTAAAAGATCTGCACAAGCAGCTCAGTCAGCTTTGGGTTGGCTTCATCTCATAAGTCAGAGTTCATTGCTGATCCAACTAATTCATCACTGAGCGTTCAGAATTGAAGGCTGAGGCTGATTGATCCTTCTCAGCTCATAAAGTCATGAACTGTATAGACAGTAAATATAAAAATTTTGTGACTCATTTCCATCCCTTCATTTTAGTTCTGAGGGAGGAGGAGCTTCCAGACAGTGCAGTCCAGTCCCAGTTTAGGAAAAAAATTACATATCACAAGATCATATAAACTCCTGGATTGCTGTCAGCAGAGAAAAAAAAGCCTGTGTTTTTCTGTGTAAGGGTGGGATGCCTATTGAAAAAGAACAGGTAGGATAAAGCAAGTGGTGAGCTATCAAGGCTGTGATTGTCAAAGGAGACGAAGGAAGGAGGGAAGGATGGAAGGAAGGAAATTGAAATTATTTCAAGAATAATTTGAAAACAAGAGAAAAATGGCCAGAAATATGCTCTCGAGAGGTTATGCACTGCATGGATGTGTCTGATTTGTAGCAGGTGGCAAAGGACATCAGCTGCTGCTGTGTCTACACTTTGTAAGTGAAAACAGCCACACCAGGTGCAAGGCACATTTTGGGGAGATGAGGTGCATTTTGTGTTGTGTCCACCAGGGTGATGCACGATGAGGTGAGTGACACGGAGAACATCCGGAAGAACCTGGCCATAGAAAGAACCATAGTAGAAGGCTGTGACATATTACTGGATACCAGCCAAACTTTCATTCGCCAAGGTAAGACATTCTTCTCTAAAACTCTCTAATCATGCAAAAACCTGCACTTAAGCCAGAGGGATTCACGTTGCCATTGTCAGCCAGGTCACCACTCTGGGCACAGCCACCATCTGAACCTGCTTGTGGCCATGGAGGGTGAGTCACAGAATGACCTGCAGACAGGTGATTGTGGGCTGTAGTTGGACCTTACTTCTGTGCTGCTTTCTTCAGGAACCTTGAAAAACAGCAGCACATGAATGGTAAAACCCCCATGGGACAGTAATGTACATTCTGCCTGCACTGGGGTCTTCAAAGGGATGGAGGAAAACACTGTTTTCCTTTCTGTCTATTGGCAGTAGTTTTGAAAACCCTTTCTATCAAAAATTAGTTGTAGCAGAGGTGGAATTTGTTGTAAAGTTTCACAAAACAGTGATAGAAAAACTTTTCCATTTAAAAGAAGAATCACTTTTGCCAGGAACTGCAAACTGGTTGCAGTTCCTATTTGATGGGGTTCACTTTAGGTGGGCGTTACTTTAATTGCTTGTTTCTCTCCCATTTATATAATAATTTACCTCTCGACCTCTTAAAACAAGTTAGTAGATTTGTACACAGTAACTACAGATCTGTAGCACAGGATTTGGGCTGGGTTTTTCTTCTTTGTGCTGAAAAACATTAAGTATACTCAGGAAAGGTTAGGAATATAATTTAGGTGCGTGCCTTCATTAAAGCTTTTCCAGATAACCTCAGAAGAACATTTTATGTTTAATGGTAACACAGCTGGTGATTAATAGTCTTTGTATATATTTTCAAATGCATCTTGTGCTGTTTCTGTAGTAATGTGGCCAAACTATGAAACTTTTGTATAATAACTACCAATATTGTTCTCACAATAGTCACTATTAAGTTACCTGTTTCTTCAGTAAAAATGTGCATTTGAAATTTCTGAGGTATTTTAAGAGTTGTGATTATGGCTTTGAGGAAAATATCAAGGTGTCATTTTGCATCCACAGCCAAAAGATTATAGGGCTGTGATTACCCTAGGCTGACTTGTACCATGCAATCTTTTTCAATCAAAGTTTAGAATTTTTTTTCAAGGTTATTACAATATTTTATATTTATATATTTGTTGGGTTTTCCTCCTTGAGACTGACTGATAATGTTTTGTCTGCATCTGTGTGGCCACTGTTTCATCAGCAAAACTTAGTTTTTCTGTGGGAGTGAGTCTGAACAAGATTGCTGTTGGAGTGTTAGACCCAGGCCAAACCCATCGTTCAAGTAAAGTAAATTCAGGTTTATTTCCAGGCATACAGCCAAGGGACAGTGGACAAGAGTGCATGTTACAGAAGGCTGTGTCAGTTTATCTCGTGGAACTTGTGGTTCTGTGTCAGTGCAGAAATCTGAACAGAGCCAGGGAGGGAACAGAGCCCTTTTTCCTTTCATATCTGACCATTTTGGCAGAGATGTCCATCTCCTCTAGTCTCCATCTCTGTTCATTGTGTTGATTAGTGTTCATGGGTATGGGCAAAATCCCAGCCTAAAAAAGGACAGAGGTGCCTTTACCTTTGTTCAGGCTTTCCCTGCGAATGTTAATTACGACTTTGCCTATGTTATATAGTTTACTTCTTCAAGAAGGAATTGATTCTTTTGAGTTTTACACATTAAGACCATATGAACTGTCTCTGGCAGTGCTTTGCAATGTGGGTTGTGGATTCTCCTTCAAAGTTTTGGGGTCTGATTTTCCCTGTCTCTTACTTAGATACAGTTTTTATTGTCAGGTGCACAGACAATTTTCTTTAAGAACCTAAAAGACATGTAGGTTGTCTCAAATCTATTGACATCCAAACAACTGGACACCTTCAGAGGCCTTCAAACACTCTGTCTGATGTTCCTGCCATCAGCAGCTGTGAATCTACCTCTTCTGACAAACATATTATAATTACAGAATCCCAGACTCGTAGAAGTTGGAAGGGACTTGTGGAAATTGCCCCTTCCAGTCTCAGCTGCTCAAAGTGCCATCAGATGGAGGAGGTTGCCCTGTGCCATGTCCAGTCAGGATTTAGTTGTTTCCACGGATGGAAACTCCCCAGCCTCTCTGAATGAACAACCTCTCCCAGTGTTTTACCATATAAACAGTAAAAACAAGCAACAAAAAACCATAAAAAAAAAACATTAAATGTAGCTAAAACCTTTTATATTCCTTGGGCCGATAGAGTGACTCTTCTGGCAGGATAGAAGCACTGAAAGTTCTTAGGCCTGGATAAAAATTCCTGGGATCACTGTTGTCCAAACTATACTGTTAATGAATGTCCTAAAATTAGATTCACTCGCTCATTGCAACTGTACATTGGCCAGTTGTGACCATTTTTTTCCTTAAGAGGAAATCTGTAGTAGAATGCACTGTGACCCAATGCCCGGTTTTGTTAATCACAAAAGCCTGACGGGAATGCACAAGGTCCTTCCTTGATGTCAGCTCTGTAGTATGTATAGGAGAAGTGTTTCTCTCTATAACTATAAAAGAGAGGAGATGCAGTCTCTCTTTTCTGCTTTTAAAAAGTTTATTTTGTTTTTCTTATTAAGCAATAATATTTCAGCTCCATTCAATAACATAATTTAACCTTCAGCCCATTATAGCAGAACAAACTATGTTAGTCCTGGAAGCATTCTATTGAAAATAAAAATAAATACATAAAGTAAAGGTTACCTGTACAGTTCTATCTGTAAGCATATCATAGCAAAGCAGAAATGGAATGTACAGGTTGAATATAGCTGCTCTGAAGGTGTGGATAGACTTTTAGGAGGAAGACAGCACTGAGAGTTTTGTGCTGGGAATTGTTTGAACAGTTCTGAAATTTTAAACACACTTGTTGGCCTTGCAAAGTCACCATTCCAGCACTCTCTTGCAGCTGGGGCAGGTAGGGTGTTTTGTCCAGGGGAAATGCACAAAAAACAGTTAAGTATTTATGGGCTTTGTTCAGAATTTAAGCAAACCTAAAATATTCCAAATTCCTTTGACAAGTTCCATAGCACAACTTTACTCCACTGTTTTGTTGCAGTGACACAAGTCATGTTGTAAACGTTCAGTTTAAGTGTGAAATAGCTGTCAGGGAACACTGTTCTGCAGCAGATTTACTGCTGTGTATTTTCCCATGTCAGTAGAAGTTTATATATTAATAACTTAAGGCTAATTAAATATACAGACGGAGCTAAGTGTAGAAAAACGCAGATAAATAGCAGCTTTCTCAGCTTAATTTCTCCGTTTGTTAGTTTAAGACTGCGTATGTGAACTTTGAGCAAGATAATTCTTTTGAGTATGCAGAGTAAGAATTGCTAATCTAATATTTTATGGGTAATTCTTTGAGGCTGGTGTCGTGTCAAGTGTGAGCTTTGGCACAGCTCTGCTGGTCTGTGTCCTGATGCCTGTGTCAGAAGCAGCTCAAAGCCTTCTCCTCCTGCTTGTTGTGCTGTGGTTGCTCCCTCTGCACCATCAGTTCCTTGGTGCTTTTCTGACCTTGCTCCTACCAGGGAGCTAAGTCAGCTCCCTCTTTGTAGCATTAGTTTCCTGCTGGTTTAGCTCTATTAGCTGGCTAATGTTGGAATAAGATGCAGTGTAAGGGTGATAGTGAGGATAGATGTGTGGGAATGAGATTAGGATAGGAGGTCTCTTGGCTGCCCTGCCTGCTCACAGCAAGTTGTGTGATAGAAATCTTTCCCTTTGATATGTAGAGGAGTTGCACTTCACCACCAAATTTAACTTCAGTTCCAAATTTGGAGGTGATACACATGGTGGTATCAATCTGGAGAAGCTGGTCAGAGGCTGAGGTATAAAACAGCCGAGGAGCAGAGCTGTCCCCAGCCTGGAGCTCTGAGGAGCACAGATTCAGACTTACGTAAGAAGGTTCAATTCAGTCCAGAAGTGTTTTACTGGTAACACATTTCAGATGAGCTGTGGAGCACTGAAAATTATGCAGCACAAGATAAGAAGAAGAAATGTGCTTCATTTCCATCTCTTGCACAGAGGCTCACACACACAGACAAACTCCTTTCCTTCAAAACATGTTCTTTCCATTCTGTCTCTTTGACTTGTAAGTAACTTGTCTTTTGCAAGTCTAGTAGCTGTCAAAAGTGCTGTTTGCTGCTCAGCTACATTTTCTGTTCAATGAGCCATTAGTGTGTTTAATTGCATAATTAGCCCAAGATCTAATCCTGCCATGCACAAAAGTATTAGTCGAACTTGAGTCTATTTATGATAAAAACAAAGGGAACTTGTGCAAAAAAAAGATGACTGACTTGTGCTTAAAAGAGATGCTGATATACACTGATACTAGAATGAAGTTGCAATAATTAGCATAATAATATTGAATGCCTTAATTTAACACTGCCTACTAAATATGACTATAAGACAGCAAATTTTTCATCTTTATTATCAGGTTCCCTCATCCAAGTCCCTTCAGTTGAGAGGGGAAAGCTTAGTAAAGTTCGCCTGGGCTCGTTGTCTTTGAAGAAAGAAGGAGAAAGGCAGTGCTTCTTGTTTACAAAACATTTTTTAATTTGTACTAGAAGTTCGGGAGGAAAACTGCATCTTCTCAAGGTATGGACTTTACATTATGATTTCAGTCACAAAATGAAAACATATTTTTGATGAAATGTCAATATTTTC
>JAWWTY010000088.1:8343151-8360077 GCA_035222235.1 Margarornis squamiger
GGCCCTGACCCATGGATCCAGCCTGTCCAGACCCCTCTCAGAGCCTTCCTGCCCTCAGCAGATCAACTCTCCCACCCCACTTGGTGTCATCCATGAACTTGCTGAGGGTGCACTCGATCCTCTCATCCAGACTGTCAGTAAAGACAGGGAACAGGACTGGGGATCCCTGGGGGACAGCACCAGTGACCAAACACCAACTGGGGAGGCACCATTCCCACTGCTGGCTGGGCTGGGCCATCCAGGCAGTTCTTTTCCCAGGGAAGATGCCCCTGTCCAAGCCTTGGCTGCAGCTTTCCCAGGAGTGTGCCATGGGAGATGGAGCCAGGGGCTCTGCTGGAGTCCAGGCAGGCAAACCCACATGTGTCCCTCACCCACCTGGCTGGACTTGAGCACCTGGTGGCCCTGTACGTGCTGTGTGATCACACTCAAGAGGACCAACCTGTTGCAAACATCGATTTGGTAATTTTTATTTGAATGATGAATATCCTCTTCCTTTGCAGCCAGACACTGTCATGGAACCACTGACACAATTTGCTTTATGAATCAATTTCAGTGTGTTTACCGTTTGTCTGGAAAGCAAAGTAAGAGTGAAAAATACTGGTTTTCCCCACTAGAAAGCAATTCAGTTTAAAATTACTGCTTTTGTAGAGTTAAAATCACAGCTTCTCAATGTTCATAACACTGAAGTATGAGAGAAAATGCAATCTACAATTATGCAGTCATTTGGAAGAATATCAAAGCATGGGAATGCTGGAAAAGGGAAAACCAGCATCCCTAATATTCATAAGTTATCTTTTATGTTGCTGTTTAAGGTAGTTCTTCATTCAAAGTCATCGTAAATAACAGTGAGAAGGTTGTGCAGCAGATTTGTTGTGAAAATGTGTGGTGGGGAGTCTCAGGAGACTGAACTGGAGTAATTCAGTGTCCACCTGTAATCAGTATGAAAATTGAAGGTCACATCTTGACCTGTTGAATCTTTTTTTTCTTCTTATGTAGTTTAGTGGAATTAATCATGGTAGAGATGGTATTAAAGTTGCAGAGTCATAAAGTTTAAATTTGGGTAAACCAAATAATTTTATTAATTTCCTATGATGTGTTACCATGATTATGAGATTTTTTCTTTAAAATAGTGCCTTTTCCCCCTCCACTGATCTCCTGTCTCATTCACTTCATGGGATGGTCATGATCAGTCAGTGAATCAGTTCTGAGCAGTGACTGAGATTTGTGGGTTTTTTACTTTTTTACTCAGCCAGCCCTTGGCTTCTGTGCCTCAGACATTGTGACAAGTACCATTTAATGTACTCCCACGTGGAACATGAACAGGGTGGCAGGTGAAATTCGGTGTTGGCTAATACTGAGTGAGGCACACAAGGAGAACAGCCTGAGCCCTGCACCTGGAAGGGTTGGCTCAGGACTGAGATTTGAGAATGACAACAGGTTGTTTCCTTAAATGGTCTGGGTGCTCAGCAGGAGCCAGAAAGGTAAAGGAAACATCAGGAATTACTAGGAAAGGAACAGACTATTATGATACCACAGTATAAATTTAGAATTTATGCAATGAATAGAGGCCTGGTGGGATTCTGCTGAGGGACATTGTGAAGGTTCAAAAATGGAGAGTTACCTGAGAGCAGGAGTCATTTGGGGTTCCTACACTGGTGGAGTCGAACAGGTCCAGGAGCTGAAACAAGCTGGAGGTTGTGGGAGAGTATTAGGAGGTACAAGTCACTTGTGTGCCATCTGTTCTCGCTGTTCCCTGAAGCCTTCTGGCTGTTTTGGGGGGGGTTTCTGTTGGGTTGTGGCTTTTTTAGTTTGTGGAGTGGGTTTTTTGGGGGGTCTTGTTTGTTTGTTTGTTTTCTTGTTTGTTTTTAATATAGTTTTATTTTATTTTAGGGAGTGGTTTTGGCTGTTTAATTTTTTTTTCCTGGGGTATGATGCCTTTAGTTCCTCTGAGCTTCCCATCTCCCGGCTGTGACTGCTCAGGGTGCACTGAGGCAAGTGGGGTAACAGGGCTTGTAATCACACACTCTGTCAGAACCAGGCATGAAGAACATCCAGTTATCTTCTGTGGGGAGTGCTGGCTGTAATGGTTTAGAATTGCTGTCCCCACGCTATGATAAGTTCATGTACTGATAATTATGAAAGCCCTGAACTGCTCTCCCTTGGCTTTGCTGCTCTTCAGACAGAGGGGCAGTGCCTGTGGTGCTCCTGGACTGTGTATGAAGCCTTTCTCTCAACCAGGATGGTTCGGGTTCTTATGCCCTTCAGCAGTTGTTTTTTAACTTACTGATTTTATTGCTATTATTTTCACTTATTTTACAGTCAGATGCTTTGATGATGTCAAGCTGTACTACTTGTCCTATTGTTTAGTTCATCTGTCTGGTTAAATATTAATCTCTACATATCCTAGAGATGTTTTTGTCTAATCTCTTCCAAAAAAATTTGCATATTAGTTGTTTATTCGAACAGCATGATAAAAATAAAAAGAAATACAAAGTGAAAGTACAGAAAGTTAAATAAAGCACCTCAGGTGCACAGCTTGGAGCCTGTATGGATGATACAATGCACAGTAGGGATAAATAGAGCATGTTCTGTATATGTCCTTTCTGTTCTGAGGGATGTGAAGGCTGGCTGGATGGCTCATGGCTTGCTGCAGCCAAACTGCTCTGTTACCATCAGTACACTCTTGCACTCCTTCATTCTTTTTCCAATTTATAAAACTAGGGTAATAATACTAGGAGATTCTAACATAGCAAAGGTCTTTAGCAGTTTCTTCACCCTCTGTTCACACACCTTTGTAGAAGTGATTCTTGATTTGTGCTTCAGTCAGAGACCTCTTCCCAAATCCACACAGTTGTCCATCAGGTCTGCTCCAGTGTCTGTCTTACAAGATGGAAAAGTCCTGCATCAATTTCAAGGCAAATGGTCTCAACCTGTGTGGCATCCTGCTCACCTCTTCTTTCAGCTTTGCCATGAACAGGCCTCGAGGGGAGCTCCAGCTGCAGCAAGCCCTGTCTCTCTAGGAGTGAATTCCTCCTCTTCTCTGGGAGTCTGTCACACAGCCAGTGTCAAAAAAAGGAGTGAGACTGGTAACGTGGGAGAGGAACCTCCTGCCAAAATACTCACCCATCACTTGCAGGAATACTACAGATGTTACAGGAGTTAAGTAACAGCGTGTAATCTATACAGCACCCACACAAACCCTAGCACTAGATAAAAACAATTTATGTGGAAAATTACTTCTTTCACCTGTGCCTTGTAGAACTTGCAAATTTCCCTCATTTTTTTTTTGTACACTTCTTTCAAACATGTTATTGTTTGGGGTTTTTTCCTCCTTAACTTTTGATTTACTTCTGTTGTGCACAGAATCAGAGCACTGTGTCAGGATCAGCAAGATATCATGCACTGATTTTTAAAGATAAAACATTTTTGGTGTCCACTTACTGAAACTGCTCTCTCTGCAGGCCCTAATACTTCTTAATACTCATAAACTATGAACATTCCCTATGTGAGTAGAAGAGATTCAATCTTTGCTTAAAAATCTCTGAATAGGTGAATGGGGGAAGCCAAATTAACAAAATAATGCCATTTTGGTTAACAATAAAGGAAAAAGTACCTACAGAAGCTTAGCAAACATACAAATTTGTTCTCTGCTAAGAATATCTAATACAACTTGAATAAAAGTATTTAATTCTAAAATCAGTCATTTTATTTTGAAGGAGTTCTGCTGAGCATGGGCTTCAAGGAAATTGCCTTGACAAAGACTTGAATTCAACTGGGGTTGGCAGGAGGGCATGGCTTCTTCACTGCAAGCATTTGGCTTTTAAACCACGTGAGAGGCAGAGGAGACAGTGAGAAAGAAGTAGGGAAAAAAGAGTCTTTGGGGGAGTATCTATGACAAATGTGATTTACACATAGGAAAAAAAATGCCCTGTGCTGGCAAGAAGAAAAGACAGGTTTAGTCTCTCTAATTTTAGTGATTTAAAGGAGCCATTAAAATGACAGTTTGGAGCTTTGAAGCATCTACATGAAAAAATGAATTGCATTTATACTATCCCTTCCAATTAACTGACTCCATATATCTCTGGTGCTAAATTACCTTTTGCTTGAGTTATTTACCTGAGTATTGTTCAGGAGAGAGAATTTTTCCTGAAGCTTCTGTGTTTTGCAGATGGTACCATATGAAGGAACATTTCCAAAGATCTCCCAAACAATGAGCCTGCAGATCCTTTTTTACATGGGGAATGCACAACCAGCTCCTTCTCTTTTCACAAAGAAGCAATCTTAATCTAAATTGCCCTCGGTTTTAGACTAGCAAAACTGATTTGCCTGTTTACCTGACTGTTTTCTGGCATCATCTGGTTTTCCACAGCTCTCACAGTCTGCCTGCAGAAGCTACCAGACCACCCTTTCCATCTGCAGCAGATTCTCTCTGAAGTCAGTGCAAAGCCTGCTCCATTCATTTGTGAAATTCAAGTGGTTTCTTCCTTCAGTGCAATTCAATACACCTGGGCACTTAAAAGTAGCTCTTGGTGCCACTGCCACATGCTGCCACTGCCTGTATCCCCCTGTTGACAAAGCATTTATTAAGCCTGTGAGTTCTGGATTGGTGGTCCTCATGTCACTGTTTATGGAGGGATTGGGTTCCTTTCTTAAGCTAAAACTCTGTAAAAAAAAGTTAGTCATATGCTACTTTCCATTGATTTTTAGTGCATTGACTGTATGCACAGCTTGGGCATTAGTGATGGAAAAGATATACAAAGGGAAGTGTGTAATCCTTTCACAGTGTAAATGTCTGATTTATTTTGACTTGGCTATTACTGAATTCTTGATCATTGCCTGTGATGAAACACTGTAGGCCCTTTCTATACTTTCTGTGATGAAAAGCTGCCAAGCCTCAATTTTAGCAGCTGAATGTAGTTGAGGATAAACAGTGTGAAATACTTTCATGAAAGTGTCAACTTCGGGAGCTACTGCAAAGAACATGGAAAGATATGGATGTCTAAAGCATCTCCTCAGAGGTGCTGCAGGAGTTTGTCAGCTGTAACATACCCCAGCAGTAACAGCAATGACAAATATAGATGGACTTTTGTAGATTACAGCTGTGGTTTCGAGGAAGAGAGATCTGTAGAAAGCTACACAGGTGCTGAAGTTGAGCCAGATGGGTCCCGTGCGCTCTCGGTCTGACACACTTTACCCCTGCTTTCTTACTGGCACAGTATTAGAGGGATGAAAATGAGCTGAAAGTAGTAATTCGTGTTTCACAGAGAGTCACAGTGGGTCATGTGTGGGGCTTTCCATTCTGATAAATCAGTCACAGCTTGATTAAGGCTGACTGCTTATTTTAAAAGATCAAAATTGTCCTGAGAAAGTTTCACAGAGGTTTTCAGGGAGAGCTGCTTGGCTTATTTTGGGTTGTGACCAGTGGAGCTGCTCTGCAGTCATTTGAACAACTTGCCAGCTCCCAGCGTGACAATGTTTTTGTTTTGTTTGTTCTGGCAGAAGCAGTAATTGGAGCAATGGGAGGACAGGGCTGGTGCCAAGTGATGCAGGGAGCTCCAGCCCTGCGAGCCCGCGGTGTGCCCGTGTGCCAGGGGGGCTGCAGGTGCTGCTGCCAGGTCCAGCCAGCCCCTCACCTGGGCGATGTGACCCGGAGGGCTTCTCTGCAGAGTGATGCAGGCAAGCACTCCCAGCGGGATCCTGTCGGTCCCCGGGGTGGAACACCATGTGAGAACACACATTATGTGTTAAACAGATGCAGTATTTCCTCGGTTGTCACCATCTTGCAGACAAAGCATGCAGTTCTGCATTCAAGGATGTCAGATGTGCTGTTCAGGCAGTATTTCCCCCATTCTGAACAGAGGAATAACAAAGTGGCATTATGCCATTATGTTCCCTTAGACAGAAATTCTGGAGTAGGCAGCTGAGTTAGTATGGAATTCGGTAAAGATTGAAGTGAGGTTTATAAGGGAAAGTTTTGCTTTCCTTTTTTTTCATTGTGAGATGACAGGCAGAGAGAGATTTCCTTGGTGTGATGAATGGTATGTGAAAGGCAAGCAAACAATATCTGATGTGATGTGAAGCTGGATTCTGTTTTATGTGGCTAGCTGGGTAATCCACTTCTGTGCTGAGCTAAATGCTTCCAGTCGCATGTGTGGTTACATGCTGACCTTTGGAAAGGTGTGTATTTCCTCCTGACTTTGTACAGAAGCATCCATGTCTAAAGCAAAACCAGAAAATGTGTGTCTTTTTCTAATTGGCATTCAGCATGATGCCATAATCTTCACTGTTAGTAACCTTGCACTCCAGTAATTTTCTGGATTATAGCTTCTCATTTTTGTACTGGAAAAGCTTTATGGAACTTCCCCCTTCTAAACCCAGACCTGAAATAAAGCAATTGTGATGGTGATATCCCAGTTAATGATTAAGATGAGACTATTTCTAAGAAATTGGAATAAGAACTTAATTTTAACTGTGCTTCTTCAGGTCACGGGTTCCCCCATGGGTCTCCAAGACTGAATTTGAGGGCACCTGCCTCGTGTCAGACGTACAGGATGCGATCAAATCGTGCCATGCTTATCAATCCTGCTCGTGTTCTGGCCCTCACCAGTCCTCCCTTTCTGTCAGGGATCTAAGACGTTTAGTTTCCAGAAAGAAAGAGTTGGTGTAGGATTTGTTAAACTCCTCTGGCCTTGCATTCAGGACAACCAAGATTTTTCTCTTGTCATTCTTGTTTGACTAATGGCTCTATCCAGGAACTGGGAAAGTGAGTACTCATTCCCTCTGGGGAACACGTTTTGATGAGATTTCCAGGCTCGTTTCTAACAGATTCTTGGAGGTTTGAGAAGCACTGAGACCCGAACATTGAACTTCTGTGGTGTTCCCATTTCAATTAAAAACTCCAGGTGGGAAATAGTCATTGAGTTACTCCACAGCTGACACTGTTCTCCACCAAAAAAAGATGGTGTGACAGAACAACACCAGTTCAGACCCACCCGGGGTCCTTCCTGAGGCTGGAGGGTTGTCAGGAGCTGCCCAGGGGTCATTACCAAGGCAGAGTGACTGGGGCTCACACTGTGACCTTCAAACTGAGTTGAATCTTCCCCTGCAGTTTTCTTACAGCAATATCTTTGAGTTAAAGCAATGGCTTGAAAACGAAAGTTAACTTTGCCTCATGTGATCCCTGCTCTGGGAGTTAAGAAACAGGGAAAAATGGTGATTTTTTTTTCCTGTTTAACAGAAATGTTTGATCTCCCGCTTACATTTGTGTTTCCCTTTGTTTTGAATTAATATCTTATTTTAGTTTGTTAGAGGAGCTGGTTACTAAGGAAATAAGTATTTTCTCTGGACTTTTCCTGAGTTATAGACTTGTGAAGTCTGTGTTTCCTGACCTGGTGAGCTGAGTCTCAACCAGCTGCCATGGCTTGGGTGGGGAGAGAAGTTTTGGGAGGAGCTTTTGGTGCCTTTTTTTTCATTTTTTCCCCTTGATCCTAAGTGTTACTTGAATCATTAGTATTTGCTTAGGCTTCCATTCTGTCCCAGACCTAAATGGTCTGGAAGCTGCTTGAGAGATGGATGTTTTGTTCAGATATTTTTTGGTGCCTGTTATAGATCCTGCCAATTTTTGTTTTGCCTGACAGTCAACTATGCCTTCACAGATGGTCTGAAAAAATGATACATTCGGCTCTTTGCAATTATCTCCTCCCTTCCATTTAACCTTTATTCCTATTGACATTAAAAATATGAATAATTTCACAAACTACTTCCTTCAATTTAAAAAGCCCAGAGGAAATGAAGGTAGAAATTCCAAAAGCCATCTTTTTGTGATATGTTCTTTCTAGCTGTGCATTGACTTTAAGTTTTATTTTGTAGTAGGGCAACACTGAGCATTGTAAAGGTCTGAAAGCTTACTTTGAATAGTTCTTGAAAATACTGTGAGCACTATGCAATAAAGATCTGCTGTAGACTTCATACTGATGTCAGAGCAAATTGTGAGTATAGGTGATGTGTAACTGAGGAAATCAAGAGCCAGGGATCATTTGAAATGCAGAAATACATCAGCAGGTAAAAACTGATTATATGCTCCCTGAAGACTAAGACGCAGCAGGAACACAGGCAAACACACTTCGCAGATACTTAAAGAAATATCATCTCGCAGTGTTGCCATTCTTGTAATTATTCATGGGACATAATTCAAACAATGCTGCTGTGAAAAAAGGTGTCTGAGGTGTGCTAAGGAGTCACCAATATAATTGTTAAGGGAAGCTGTTCAAAAAGGCTTTTTTTCTTTGACAGTCATTCCCAATAGCTCTTTTATATAGGCAATAGAGAAAAGTTCTGCTGTCATAATGCAATTTGTCATGCAACTCTGAAATCTGAAAACACAATTGGCAGCAACAGCCTTTGAAATTCAGGATCTCATCTTTCCTAGAGATACACCTATAAATAAAGGCACAAGATTTGGGTGGTTTTATCTAAGATTTCATTAGAAAAGCTGGACTTGGGAGTTTACACAAGCATGCACACACAAACAGTTCTTTGTGTGCAAAGAAATATGATTTTGAAGATGTATATGGGTGTACCAAAATTTAGGATTAGGTTTGGCAATGACGTTGAGTCCTTGTTGTCTCTGCTGTTGCCAAAAGAAGAAAAGAACAGGATGTTCTTGTATTGCTGATGATTTTTATCTTAAAAAAATGCAGATTATTTGGGGTTTTTTACTCTGAGTTGCTGATTTTTAATAAGAAGTTGTATAACTCATAACTGCAGTATGTTTTCAGTCTTCAGCAATCTATAAAGATTTCTTTTTCAAGAGCCAGACTCTGATGTGGTCTCCTGAGAGAGCATTTCCCTTAAAACTCCAGTAATCTCAGGAGTGTGTGCTAGTTATATCTGTAGCAGTAACCCTTTTAGGTTTTTAGGACTCTTAAATGACAAATTTTCAAATTTGAGTGTTTCTTTGAGTTAAAAGCAATATTTTCATTCTTTGTAGCAGTCAAGTTTTAAAACATATGATCTCCTAGATTATCATCATTGTCAGAGCAACCTTAGTGTTATTGCAAGGAGCTAAAATAGTATCTTGCTCTTGAAAGTATTCTTTAGCCACTTACCTTTCTCTCCCATCCATTAAACTAAAATTGTTTTGCTGGACTGATATATTTTTAGAAATCTGGATTTAGTTCAAGTTCACATAATCGTGACACAATTGCTTTATCTCAGTGCTGTGTTCTTTATATTTCTCTGATTAGAAAAAGCCTTCCTAAAGCAAGGGTCATTTAAAAATAGTTTACCAACCTTTCCCTTAAATATTTTGCAGAAATTAAACATGGTCACTACAGCTCTATCTGTGTTACACTATTGTACATCAGCTGGTGCATGTGAGTCCATGGGATTTACCTTACTAAGACTATAATCCCTTGACTTCATTTGATAGTTAGATTGTATTTGTGGCAGAGGCTTTAGGCAGAAGAATCAAATACATACTTGGAATTATTTCTGACGTGGGCAGTTACAACAGGGATTTTCAGTGGCATATTTCTTAGAACAAAATGATTTCATATGTCCCAAGGACCAGTGAAAGTGAAATTAAATGCCTGAAATGCATTGGCCTCTGGATTTTTGGGTTTTAATGGTCACTTCTGACTCTGTGAGTTTATAAGCCCTTTGTGACACAAACTCAAAGCCTGACATGGTGAACAATTTAATATTCCACTCTTACAAACTGAAGCAGCCCAAAGATTATGGCTTGATGTTACAGCTCCTGCTTTCAAGCCTCAGATTGCTTATGTAGAAGACCATAGAATGGTTTACATTGGGAAAGACCTCTAAGATCATTTAACAATAACTGTGAAAAAAATAAAAAAAGGAAGGACTGTATTATTGATTAAATATACTGTACTTTATGCAGTGAAAATTATCATCTTCATGCTTCTTTTCATCTCAATTAACATAGTTTTCTTTTTCAGCTCTGCTGTTCTTCAGCTGGCTAATGTATGACAGCTTGATATCACAATTAAAGAAATGAAAAGGAGGGCAGAATCGTTGATATTGTAGGTTTCTTATCAACATGATGCTCTCTGACACATTTCTGTAAAATGTGTGAAACCTGATTATTTGCTTGAGAATGTACGACCAATAAGGATAGCTACCTATAAACACTCATCCAAACCTTTTTAGGGATGTCAAAGAAAAAAAAATAATAATAATTTTTTAGGCTGTTTATGTATTGGGAAGGCTTTTCTTTTGTGCTGCATATATTGGAGAGGCTTTTTCAGCTTTAATCTGTGGATGAGAAGTGCTCTTCCCCAAGCCTGGGGTTTGTATTTATTCTTTATTCAGGTCAGAAAGTAGCACTGATGTTTCCTAAGCCTAAGCTTTCTGGATTCAGGCCAGGCTGAATCACGGAACCAGCCTACAACTCTTGAGCATGTTTATCAGAAGAAAGAAAGGAAAAAACCCCACGTACAGAAAAATATGTTTTGAGACTCTTTTTGATCATCTGTCATCTGTCTGGTGAGTCGTGAATGTTCTTCTTCCACCTCCCTGGGCCTTGGAGGTTTGCTGGGACATGCCCAAGGGCTGGAGTGCAATTTTCTCCAGTTAGGTGCTAAGACAGGCTCAGTGTAGGATTACAGGGTAGTTCATTGAAACTGACACATCAAATCTGCTTCTGAAATTAAGCTTTTTGCTAAGAAAGGCACCAGACACTTGCTGAAGTCACTGTTCATGACTTCAAACCACTCACCCCTAATTCCTGTGAACTGATTTCTTTTTGTGAAGACGAGCCCTTAGAAATGGATGTATCATCAAAACTTTGGCAAGTTAATTATTGTGGTCAGGAATCGTGTGCTGCTGTATTAATTTTAGACTCATAGAATGGTTTGGGTTGGAAATAATCCTAAAGATCATCCTGTTCCACCCCCTGCCATGGACAGGAACACCTTCCACTAGATGCAGAAATATTAAATGCAGAGAATACAGTCACTATAACTAGAGTGGCAGTTTTTGACATCTTAAGTGAAACAGAAAAGCAAGTGCTCATGTTTAATGTCTTTAAAGTATACAGTGCATAATTTAACATAACACAAATGTCCCTCTTGGGTGAGGTGGATTTTCAAGGAGAAATAATGTAAATTGCTGATAGAGTCATGTTTGTCCAGTAGAATAAGAAAAGGCAGGGCAGGATTTTGCTATAGGGACTTGTTAGTGGCTTTTGAGAGGGGGTCTGCTCTCTGTCTCACACTGACACATGATGAGACATTCGGATCTGCTCCAGAGTGCAGCAGTTCCAAAGGTGGAATCACTGACACATCTTACCTGGAGGCATCAATTTCCTGGGGATTTCTACTTATGAATGGAATAGATAATGACATCTACTACTGAAACATGAATAAGGGTATTGTTATAATTTAGTCTGGTTTGGTCTGCAGGTGTTGAGGTCTATGTCTATTCAGGACCTGCTTTTTGTAAACTTTGGTGATAGCAGAAGCTATAAAAATATTAGGTTTTTATTAAGGTGCATATAAGAAAAACATGTGAAGGTGAAACTGGATTTTGCATAACATAATCTGAAGACAAATACATGAATGGAGCGAATAAATAATATTGAAATAAGTAATTCAGTGAAACTAGGAATGCTGGCAGGTTGGCATGTTTGACAGCCTGTGGTGAAACTTCTGCATCACCATTATGTGCAGATACTATTTGTGGAAGCAGTACATATTAATCTCAACAGATAATGGTGAAAAACATTACTTGTAAGTAGCACTCACTGAAGCAGCTGCCCACTAAGATGATTAATGATTAGAAATACTGCTGATATTTCTAATGTGGAAAGACTGCTTCCTCCAGGAGATGAACGGATTGAACTCTGGAGTGTTTCAGGTTATTGCACCACGGGGTCTGGATGTGGGCAGGCCCACCCAGAATCCTAATTAAATTAATTAGTTATTGTCAGAGTGCACTTTCAGATTTATAATAGAGTGGAGAGGACTGTGTGGGCTCAGCCTGGGGAAGAGGAGGCTCAGGGGGGACCTTCTTGCTCTGTGTAATCCCCTGCCAGGAGTGGGGAGCGGGGTGGATCAGGCTCTGCTCCCAGGGAACAGGGAGAGGGGCAGAGGGAACAGCCTCAGGCTGGGACAGGGGAGGCTTAAATTGGGTAACAGGAAAAATCCCTTCACCAAAAGGTCTGTCCATCCCTGGCACAGCTGCCCAGGGCAGGGATGGACCCCCATCCCTGGAGGGATTTAAAAGCTGTGTGGATGTGGCACCTGGGGATGTGGGTTAGTGGTGGCCTTGGAAGTCCTGGGAGAGGGGTTGGACCTCATCACCTTAAAGGTCTTTTCCAACCTAAATGCTTTGGCAACTCTATGATTTTGCTTTGTAATGTTTCAAACCACACAGATTTATAGCCTAGGTAGCTGAGTCCCCCCAAGGTAAGCCATGCACAACAACGATATTATGCCAGGGACTTTATAAGCAGAGTTGAAAACTGTTTCTAGCCCCAAAATAGAGGGTAGCAGAGCAGATGCAGCACTACTAAAAGGTTAATGGAACCTGTCTGGAAGGATGCTCTCAGAGATACCAGTCAGAGGTGTGGTGGAACCCTTGTTCCTCACCAATGAACACTGACCAGTCTGTGGATGGATGCCTTTTGCAGTGTGGGCAGCAGGGGGGACATGTGGGGTATCCCTCAGAGCCTGCAGAACAGGTCAGGGTGTGCACTCTTTGATGCATGAACGAGTGGTCTGTGCACAAGGAATTGTTGCAGCTGTCGTGGTGGTCAGGGTTTTGCTTGGAGTGGTGTTAGGAGGAGATTGGGTGGGCAGAGAGGGGAGGAAGGGGCAGCAGTAAATTGAAATATCAGCAGGAATTTGCAGTGGGGAAGTGCTGGGAATACGGATGGCACCATCGTAGTCTGATGTTGCTTGGAGAATGGCTGTAGTGGCCTCACCAGATCTTGTTCCATGGTCGTCCCCCTTTGCAATTTCAGTCCCAAAATACACCTGGCTTTGAAAGTTATGAGGACCAAAACCAGTGCAAGCCATGGACTTGGTTTTGCTTGTTTCTGCTTCTACATTAATGCATCTGGGCCAATAAATTTTTATTAGGATTTTGTGTACACCTTTTGTATAAAAGTTAGAAGACCAAAAAGGAACAATACTTACTGATCTTGTTTCATGTGACATTTTTTCTATTTTTCTCTGAGTTTTTAAATCCTTAAAATTAACATCAGTCTTCTGAGAAATTTCAGTGTCCTTCAGTACCTTTTTCTCTTACATGTTTTCAACTTTTCATTAAAGAAAAGATCTATTCAGTGACTGTCAGAACTAGAGATTTTTGTTGCTTTCATCTTTAGTATTGACTAACTTTTCTTTGGATCAATAATATGACATGATTTCATAGAATCAGGAATGATACAATCCAAAGCTTTAAATGTTGGAGAGTTTAGCTGTTGCTGTACAGACTGGAAGGGAGCTGCTGCATTAGTTTTGAATAGATTTGCTGATACCTATCTATACAAAACTTTACACTTATATAGTCTTTTGATATAATAAGTGAGCAGGTAAAAATGGGGACTTTTGTTTATAGTTTTAGTGAAAAAAATCCAGTTGCCTCAGGAAAGTCCAAGGACTCCCTGTGTTGTTTTCTGGCACAGCTGGCTCCATCTTCAGGCCAAACTCTCTTGAGCTGATGCTAAAGCTGCTGGATCTGGAGCCCACCTGGGTTCTGCTGTTACTGAAAACAAATCCTGAGGTAAAACCCCAAGGTAAATTAGGCATCGAAATGGGAGGACACTAAATCAGAGAACAGTGGATATTCCACTCCATTCCATTTCCACAGGAAAGTGTCATAAATATTATTTTCCTCAAAATGAATATGCAGGCTTAAGTCTTGGACAGTGAATGTTGCTTGAGGATTTGGGGATTCTTTTTTTATTTCTATAAAGAACAATACTTTATAAATGCTTTGTGAAGAAAGAAGAAAACACATCCTGTCTTTCTGAGTTATTTGGTATTTCAGGATGAGGTCAGAATGGAGTTAATAGATTTCCAGTTTTATTTTGAAAAAAAAAAAATGCATTTTGCTGATTTATTTGAAGTCTTGTACCTGAAGAGGCACAATGACCCACCCTCCTGGAGTTAAATTGGCATGTGCATCTGTGTTCACCTGAGTTCTTTTCTCACAGCACTGGAGATCATTTATAGGATCAAGGAGGCATCAACATTAAGTACTGAGAATATGGATCAGAGTGAATGTATTGCTCATTCTCTGTGACAAGCTAATTACTGCTTAAAATTTGATGAAATTCTGAGGACCATTAAGGTTTGGTGAAGTGATCTCCAAAGGCTTTAATTTTTTCCCTTCCTCTTTTCTTTTTGTAGCCAACACTAATCTCTCTCTATGGGCTTCTCTCTTTTCCTTCTAGCTCACTGAAACGTCTTTTCCTTAATGTTACCTTGATAAGGCTTTGCTGCTTTAATATATAATTTTCATTGTGACTTTCACTGCTGCAATTAGGTGGCTAATTGAACAGTTTATAACATGTATTTCTAACTTCTTCTGCAATGAGAGGCATAGAAGATTAACACACAAAATGTTGCCTTTTTTTACCTTTTATTGAGAAAAGCCTCAGAGATTTTCTTTATTTTTCTCTTTATGGGAAAAGAAACTCTTGAAAATGCTTCAATATGAAACTTTCTTTGATATTGAACCTTAGATGTCAGCCACATTGTAATATGCCATAGTTTAAAGAATGCCCCTGAAACATAAGTGTAGGAAATACTTTTGGGGGTTGGGGTCTAACCCGGAGTAAAAGAGGTAAGAATGCAGTTAAATGTTTCCTTTCTGGCTTATCTTGCCAAAAATGCAGAGTAGCAATTTGGATTGTCTAGGTTGTCTTTAATGAAAACAGAGCAAAACTAATACTAGCCTCTAGAATAATTCCAATGGGTGTATCATGGAATAAATAGAAGTTTAATCTGCCTTTGCTATTTATAATACTACATGGGCTTTCAAACAGCTTTTATGCCAAAAAAATAGAAAAGTACTGGTCATGTGGAAGAGTGTTTCCAGCTGTTCTTGGACACTGCACTGAATGAAATGGAGAGCCCAGTGTAAGATCAGCTCTAACAGGACCTTTTAAAAATGTACACTTTTCAATTATATCTTCAGAGTTATCAATTTCTAAAAGAAATTTGGGTGTTTAATATAGCAATTTTATTAATGTTAATATTAAAATAGTGTAATCATCAGTTTGTCATACAGATTTTATTTATGATAAAGCTACAGCAGAGTGAAAAGAGAAAATGTGAATGTAGGGAGAAAGTTCCATGTTTGTTTTAAAAGCTATTTCTTTTTAACTAAATATTGTTGGCAAAAACAAAAAAAAAAAAAAAAAAAAAAAAAAAAACCTTTTTTTTAAAAGATGTTTTGGGAAATGCTGCTGTTGGTGTTTGTTTTCAGGCAGCTGTGGCTGTAAATGTGTCTTCCATTTGCCCTCCCACTTTCTTGTCATCCCAGTGGTAAAAAACCCAAGTAACTTATTTGAACAGTGTTCATTAGTGGAGCCTGTACAACACTGCTCTTATGAAGGAAGATTTATTGTGTTGACCTTTTCCTCCTCTTTGTTTAAACTACTCTCTTCCTCTTGTTCTTTACCAGTTCTGAAATTTACCTGTTCCCCTTTTGTAAATCATATTCACTTTCTGTAATCCACTTGATTGCAGGCCTGTTTTTGGTCTGGTCCTGTTCCTTACTGTAAATTTCTTCCATACTGAAAAAGAAATTATTTTAATTTATTTTTTAATTCACTTTGTTTCTTTATAAATTTTATTTAATTTCTTCCATGCTGAAGGGAACCTATTACTCTTCATCTTTTAGAACTCAATGCCAACCCAAGGAGGTGTCTGTATTAGTCTGCATTCAGAAGTCCCATGTAACATCAATGAGTAAATGTTCATATGATGAGTAAATGAGTAAAGTTCATACGAAGGATCACATTCTTCACTTGTGGAATATCTAAAATAATGTGGTGACAGAGTATTGGACTCTGACATCTGCTTAGCTAAATGCTCATCCAGTGAGTTGTACCTTACCTTAATATCAATCCTATTACTCACACCTCTGAACAAGGCTGTGTTCAACTGATCTTGCAGAATTTCATCACTCCAAATGGCCATATTTCACAGTCCGTGAGGCACCTCTGCTTTCATTACACACAAATATTCCACCAGCTTTGGGTTCACCCAAGGAACTCGTGCTGTGTTTGAATTTTTGCCGCCTCCACGAGCTCCAGTGTGTGGTTTTTGCCTCCCCAGGGTTCAACAACTCCGAGCGCACGTGTGACAAGGAGTTCATCATACGCAGGGCAGCCACGAACCGCGTCCTCAACGTGCTGCGCCACTGGGTCTCCAAGCACTCCCAGGTACTCTCCCCCTCAAAGACATAACCCGGCTTGGTTTGTCACATCCTCAGCCTGGCTGGGAGGCTTTGACTGTGTCAAGCTACTTGTGTTTTAATTCAGATGTCTATTTATTTGTTTGTTTGCTGGGAATTGCATTTGGAAAGAGTCACCAATTCTTCTTGTTGGTCTCCTCTATAACTGTGACAGGACCATGGGTCTGATTTCTGATTAGAAAATTGTGTTTGCAGAGGAGAGAAGGGAAGAAATAGGAGCAGTTGGTAGAATTTCTTAGACAGAAATGTCCTTTAAGATGCCAGGTGGGAAAAAAGTTGGAAGAATTTGGCATGCATGTAGAAGATACCAGGAAAATTATTGAAAGAAACAAAGGAGAGATGGAGGCAAGGAGGGAAGAGGAAGGAGAAGGAAGAGAGGAAAGGGAAGGAGAAAGGGAAGGAGAAAGAAAGGGAAGGAGAAAGGGAAGGAGGAAGGGAAGGAGGAAGGGAAGGGAAGGGAAGGGAAGGGAA
>JAWWTY010000088.1:8360177-8388130 GCA_035222235.1 Margarornis squamiger
GAAGGGAAGGGCAGAGAAGGGAAGGGAAGGGAAGGGAAGACTTTTTAAACAATATATAAACTGCTTTGTCATTACATGCTAATATAAAGAATACTTCCTCTCAAAAGCTAAATGTACCATTGTCAAATGTCAAATGCATTGCCTTTCTCCCATGTAAAGGGTTTAATTTTCATAGAGGTTAAGTTTGGTAGAGAATGAAGTCAGTAAGAGATGTGTAAATGGGAAAATTGGTTGTGTTTGAAAAGCTGAACAGCCCAGAAGAGATTAATAAAACCTGTCTTGGTATCATGGGAGTGATTAAACCCTTTGAGTTGCTGAGAACAGCCTATGTACACCAAGTTTTATTTGACTACCTGTTAAATTAAAATCAGAATCAAACACATCTTGAGCTGTAGCAGGAATGGCAGCAGCCTGTTATTACAGTTCTGTTACTGTGCTGTGCTTGCTGTGTTCCTGCCACAGTTCACATGAAATAGCTGCTCTGAGTTGACCCTCTATGCTAATTAAAAATGGTTAATATGTGATTGTGAGAATGTTAGGAGTCAGCAGACTTTGATCTACATTAAGCAATATCTACAACTAGTTTCACTGAAGTTTACATTTCAGGGCTGATCCTGATTGAGTTGTGATGATTCTGTATCACAAGCACAGAGTAACTGTGAAGGGTGCAAGCATGCTCTGCCTTGTGGTAATTTACCAAAAATATACTTTCTCTCCTTAAAAATACAAGTGTTCTCTGTTTCTATTTCAAACGATATGCATGATATGCAAAAATACGACATTCTCTTGAATACTTTTGCATCTTTTGTACTACATTTGCAGTTAGTATTCTTTTAGAAATATGAAGAGGACAAAGATAATTAGTAATATTTCAACATTGTCCATTTTCAAAGTGGAAGGTATTACCTGGACTCCTTAGTCTCCCACTGCCTTTTATTTTTTACATGGCAAGGGTGTCAGATTTTAGTTCTCTCTCTCTCTCTTAGTCCACTATTCCAGTATAGCAAATACTTTAAAATGCAAGGCCTTTGGAATGGAAAATTATAAAAGCTACAGTAACAGAGCATGTAATGAGCATTTTGTGTTGTTTACTTGAGAGACGAGTGAGAGAGAATGGACAGCAGACCCAAGCAAACCAGAAAAGACTGACTAGTTCCTGCCAAAAAAATATGGGGCAGCACTGCTTTAAGGAAGACAAGTGAAGAATTGCTGTCTGGCCAAATAGTATGAAGTGCTGGCAGTAAAGATGTATAGTCCTGAGAGAGCAGTAGCTCAGAGCTTATTTCACACAAAACTGCAAACCAGAGAACCCCGAGCCACCAGTGTCTGGTGGAAAAAAATGCTTACTCAACTTTCAAAATGACAAAGCAATATAAGGATTAAAATTGTTTAAGGGCAACAGACCTGTCAAAAACTTTTATACATTTTAAGGTATTTGCATCATTCTCTGGCTACTCAGCAACCTGGTCTAGTGGAACCCCCATGGCAGGGCATGGAACAAGACGAGTTCTAAGACCCATTTTCAACCCAAACCATTTCACAAGTCCATGATTCCATGATTTGAGACATCCTTCATCTTCATGAGTATCCAAGGGCAGGTTTTATTCTCAAAAAGAGGGCAGGTTCTATTCATTTAAAAAAAAAAAAAAAAAAAGAAAGTAAGAAAGAAAGAAAGAAAAAAGTTTATACAATAAGTGGATATTTGCAAAGTTAAGCATGTAATTTTGACATTGTTGTCCCTCCATCTGGCTCTGAATTTGTTTCTGGAGCAAAAACTCCCAGCACTAACTAGGCAATTTCTCTCAGTCTGGTAGACTGTTCTTCTTTTGACATCCCTAAATCCTTGTGGTCATTGCTGGCCTGCACCACTATAAAAAGTGACAAACTTCACAGGCTTTTTCTGCCAAAATGCCACTTCCTCATCATGAGATGCAAAGAGAAGAAAAGACAACACGCATGAAAACTGGGGGTCTCTATTTCTCCTTTTTGGATGTGAGATGCTATTACATATATGCTTGGTGCTGCAGCTTGTGAACAATTCTGCAGCATAACTGGCTCTGCCTTGGTGTTCTCTGATTCACCAGTGACAGGTTCAAGTCTGCCTAAATCATTATCCTGATCCATTGGGTTCTGGTGCAATGTAAAGACACTCACATGCAACCATCTGCAGAAGGGGTCTTACATGTATCATCCTACTTCATTATTCCCTGCCCTCCATTCCTCCCTCTGGAGCTCTTGGCTTGTTCCTGCCACTGCTCTCAAGTGTGTAATAACATGGGTCAAGGTTAGTGCGTGAACCCAGGAATGGAGGAATTATCCAAACAAATGTTCAGAACCTTGTGTTTACTCACTTTGCTCTAGAAAATCCTTGGCCAGGGTTTGGAAGGTCTTTGCTAGGCTATGGAATCAATTATCTTCCTACACTGTCTGCATCTGAGTCAGAACCATAGCTGTGGATGGTTTAGCTTTGTTTTGGTTTAAATTTATCTGAGCACAGGCAGCATTTAATATGTAAAATTGTCTGTGGCCAGAAAACAGAATCCTTAAAATTAACAAAAATTAACAAAATATTCCTTGAACTCATGCTAAGCGATGCTTAGAAAAAGGATTCATTACTTTTAAAACTTGGGTCATACAATGTAGAAGCCTCATTTAAATTTCAAGTAAATGTACAGTGGTAGTGCCAGTTTTGCAGCCCTTTCTGGAGGACAGAAGGATCTAATTAATGTCCCCAAGAGTTCCTAAAGCACAGAGAAAAATTTGGGAAAAAAACATCCCCAGATGATGTGACACATACTTTTTGTTTTTACCACCCTGAGCAAGAGTAATCAAACCTGTGTTGCTCATCAGCCAAAACCAGAACACCATGAAAGGTGGCTTTAGGTATTCCAGACTGTTTTGTTTACATTTTTGTCCTTTTCATTCTGTATCCCTCCTCTTTTTTTTTTTTTTCCATTCAGCCACCTGCAAGTGAATAAACTTTTCTTTTGCCCCAAATAACAGGAGAATGTTCGTGTTTACATTTTGTTTTTGAAATGTAATTGAGAGGAACAGTGTAGGATCCTCCTGTTGTAAACAATGAAAACACAAGTGATGAGGCAGAGGATCATTGTGAAGACAGTGTTGATGGGGACAGAAAGGGCTCACAAGGATAAAACTCCCACTGGCTCCTGCAGAGGTGGAAAAATAGGAAGGCAAAAGGAGGCCAAAGTCTCAGTATGACTTTTATTATCAGGGTGAGGTCTCGCAGCCTCTTTTTCCTTAGAAATACATCTGGAATGAACTGGCAAATCGTAGTTCTGTCACAGACTATCCAGGTGCCAGACAGTGTCAGTGGGCTGTGCAGTTACCACAAGACCTGGGGAGAGGACCATGGCTTGAATTTTGGGAGTATAGGTTATGATCTCGTGCCTGATGCATGCCTGGCTCCAGCTGTGAAATTACCCACTGCAGGTCCTTCTTTTGGTCATGCCAGCACAACTGTGGTGGGTTTTCAGCAGGAGGGTTTGCAGAGGTAGTTATTGACAGCACCCACAGGGCAGGGAGAACACCTGTATACACACCTGTATACAGAGAATTGTCCAAGCAAAGATGATTTTAGTTAGTTAGAATTAGTCCTAGTGCATGTCTATTGGCAAATTTAATCTTTGTTCCATTTCATTGGAAGAAAAAAAAAAAGATAGAAAACCCTTTATATGAGCCCCACTTGGTTCATGTCTAGGAGTGTAAAGTAATGAATAAGACAAGCTGTCAAACTTATAGTAAGTTTATTGTAGAAATGTGAACAAATTGCACTTAAGACCACACTTAGCAAGATGTGCTGCATTTTAACTCCATTTCAAATTAACCCCCACTAGGACCTGTGGCCCGTGCCTTGAAACAGCAGAGAAGTTTCTGGGATTCTTCGTGAAACAAACAGACATCGTGGTACAAACCCTGGAGGGTCAGAGGGGTTGCCCCTGAGAGAGGCAGAACGGGAAAGCCAAGAGAGCCTTCCAGCTGTTGGCCAGGACACCCAGTTTGCTGAAGTTGTGCAGTGAATAATAACACACTTAATTGGTGCTGTGCTCTGTCGGAACGCTGCAGGAGCACAAGGGTTTGCTGTACCACGACCCTGCAGGGAACATGAGTCACCCCCAGAACGGGAGCCAAGCATGCAGTCAGTCAAACCAATTAAGAGTTCTCTGCACCCACTTCTGCTGGAGCCTGACAGGTCCCTCCCCACAGAGGTCCTTCAGGAACGTGCTGCATCCCAGGACTCAGAGGCAGGGATGTCACGTTCCCTGTCTGTCCTGAGTGCCCTAATCTGACCACACATGGTGGCTGGGCTCTTCTCACAAGGTTTCTTGTGTACTACAGCGTTACGCAGTGCCTGGACGGGGAGGGCTCTGTGTGGTGGGTGCTGAGAGCCAGTCATGCTGTCCATGTCGCTGGTGCTTTTAGCCTGACTATATTCCATCAGGAGTGACAGGCAAACACTGGTTCTGTAGAATCAGGACTGACATTCTTCCCCAGACAATGAATCTCTGCACTTGAAGCTAACTGGAAGACAACACTGTTGTCCTTCGCTTGTTTCTTGAAGTAAGCCAGACTTAATTCAAACTCAGGGATGAATTTCCCTGATAACCAGTTATAATAACCCTTATCTCTGCCTTCCACCTGTGTAAATGTTTTGTTGCAGGTGAATTTATGAAGATTTTCCTCAGCACAGTTGTGTGTGGTAGCTGAAGTGTGTTTTGATGCTGCAGAATTAAATAGTGTTACAGAGGGCTGCAGCAGGAGAGTAACTTCATTTAATTCTGACAGTTTCATTTACTGTGTGCAAGATTAGGAGTCACTCAGCTGATGCCATTGAAATAATTATTTGGTTACTCTTTGGCATGAAAGTAGGTACATGAAAATTATAAGGCAAACCCCACCTACTTAAAAATTTTGCAGATTCCTTGTGAACCATCTTTCAGTAGATTTCTCTCCCCTTCTCCCTCTCCCGTCCCTCCTTCTCATGTTTTCACAGTCCTTATATTCACATACTCAAATATAAACCAGGTCCTCAAGTTTTAGCTCCATTTTATTTGTCTGGGTTATTCAGTGTTTCCCCACATTGTTTAGGTGCAGAAGATTTCCTCTCACTTAGGAAAATTTAAAGAAAGAGGAGAGGAAAAGCTTTTGGGGTTTCACTGGCATCGTGTTAAATCTTGAAAATATATTCTTTGGATAAACCACCAATAGTAAATCAGCTGTTTCTAGTTAAAAAAGGACACCTTAGCATGGCTAAGTTTTCTTTTTTTCCTGCCTTCTGCTGCAGTCTCTTTTCTTGTGGCCAGTGATGACAAATCCAGGTGCCCTCTCATGAAGGACTAGACCATTGTCCAGCTGAAATGTGCCTGCTGAACAGCTCAGTGGTTCTTGCCTGACTCACTGTATTCCTTCTGTGGTGTGTAAATTGCAACTAAAACTAACAAAAGTGGTCTAAAAAATTATATATAGGTGGTGTGATACACAGGGATACAATAGATCTAGACTTATATATAGCCACCTGTAGATCTATGTGTCCTGTCCTATATAATATATATGGAATGATATTGATTCATGTATAGCACCCATAATGCAGATAGATATAATCTGCATTCATTTAGAGTTATTTATTTGTAAGTTAGAATTAGTTTCTAGATATTTTGATATATGTATAAGTCTGCATATAGTTAAGTATGTGTACATGCCCAAGTGTGATGATTTCCCTAGATTTTTTTAGATATTGCTCATCACACTGGAATCTCTGTACCCTTTAGATAATGAGCTTCAATAGAAAAAGAGATTAGATCTCCAATTTTCTTCTGAATCCCACCTTTTTCCATAATATTTTTTCTCGTCACATTATAAGAAGCAGATGGCACATTACTTTTAAAAAAGAACACCAACAATGTGTGTTGCCCCAGCGATTCCAGGACTACTTCCTTGTGGTGATTACTCAGTAAAGCAAGTTTTGCTGTTAATGAGCATTTTATTAATTCTTGTTGTTATAAGATTTACCTTGCAAAAATACAAAACCTGGGAATGCTGTGGTTTTGCTGAATCTGATAATCATAGGTGAGGCTTTCCCATCGTGTTTGCAAATGAAATAACTTCTAAAATTCTAGACTTTCTTTGTCAGAAATTTGGTGGCAATAAAGCAAGACATCTTGAGGGATGATATCTTACAATGAAGACAATCAACCAGTTGTGGTTGGAAATCAAATCCTAATCACATTGATGTGATTTGCATGAGAATTTTACCCAGCAATGCTGACTTGGGGTGTTGGATTTGTCAGCTTTTGGACATTTTTTCTGTTCATTTAGGGTATTTTTGTAGCCTACCTAGCAAAGGTACTCAGCTTCTTTTATACAGTGCCTGGCAGTGAGCTACAGGATGGACAACACTAGTATTAATTACACTGGTGGCTTAAGTTTGTGCAGGCCTAAGGTTTTTCCTTTATCTAAATTTTTATGGTTTCATATTTGAAATGGTTTTCTTCTAGAAATCACTGGATTGAACAGCGCTGGCATGTCGTTTATTTACATTCCTCATGTTTTCACTAATTAGTCCCATTTCTGTAGCCTAAATATACTGAAAAATTCTCTTGCCTTCTCTTGCAAACTAGCTAGAGCAGCTCCTGAGGGAGTCATTTCAAACAGTGGCTATAGAAAATGTACTTTAGAAAATAAACACAGTGCCCAGAGATAATTTTGACTTGGCTTTGAGCTGTGTGTCTGATAGCCCATCCAAAGGCTAACACCTCAGGGTCCCAATTCTTCAACATTCTTGACTATGGACAAACATCACAAAAAGAAAAAAAAGAAAAAAGAAAAAAGACACAGGTACTGATTGGTTTCAGGATATTAATTAGTCGTGGCCCAGGTGAGGAGGCTTTTGAGGAGGGGAAAGGGGATGCTGTGACCCGAGGGAGGTGCCCAGGGATGTTATTTCTGAGCACTCACATTTGAACAGCAGCCATTCCCCAAGAGTGCTGTAAGGGGGGCTGTGGCATCTCCTCCTGTAACGAACATGTGTTCTCCCTCTTGCCCTAAGTGTTTCATCCCTTTTCCAAATCAGTAGTCTTTGTGACTTCAGGAGAACTCTGACGCTCCCACGTTCCCTCAAGTGAAACCCAGGGTGTGTCTTCACCAGAGGTGGATCTGGTTCTCCCCAGAGGCAAACAACTCCAGAAATCCCATTCATTTAGGAGCCCCTCACAGCAGCAGGGGCTGTGGTGTCGCTCTGAAGATGAAATACAACGGTCTTGCACAGAGTTGCCAAATATTTCCCATTTTCAGTAACTTTGTGCCTTCCGTTCCCATGGAAACAAGCAGGAGCTCGCCACAAACATGGTCCTGCCTGCAAGTGACTGAGTTATCAGGGAAGATCCGTGATGCACTAGGCAACTGGAGGTCTTGGGCTTAGTTCTCTTAGCAAAATCCTAGCTTTGAGCTAAAACACAAGAATTTTCTGAGTCCACTCCAGTACTCGCCCAGGAGTCCCCACCTTGATGATCGTAGAACATCTCTGACTGTGTTCTCTGACTCTCCCCACATTCAGAGATCACCATAAATGGCTGTGGCAGGTTGCTGAGTTGCTGTCCTGTGCCCGGTGCCAGTGTGTGTGCCTTGGGGGTCAGGGGATGGTGCAGCTCTCCAGGGCAGTGCCAGAGAGCCTTGTTTACTGAGCTCGTTGCTTTGAGTACCCCTGACGTGTGGAAAGAGACCCCACAACCAGGTAGTTGTAGAGAAGGTACATTTATTCAGCACTGGGTGCATGGGGGGATTGGCCCACCAAAGACATGCACACCTGTCTGTGCTCACAGGCCTGTTTAAATACAGTTAAAACATGCATATTCATTATTTCCTTATACATATGCATTATTTTCTTTGACAAGGCAGGGTTATTCTAATTAGTTCCAAGAAGTAATTCCCATTTTCTCTGCCCCACGCTCCTCCCATCTGAGTTTGCACATTGGCTTCCATTTTTCCTGGGCCGGGACCTTCAGGGGTCTTGGGGATGAAGATCGTGGGTCTTCCTCGCTGTGCCCTGTTCAACTTGGCTCAAAAAGTAACCTAAACCGGTTTTGTTGGCAACCTGAACCGGTCTAATTAGCAAACTTCTACAACTATCTTATTTTCTTGCCATATTCCCTGATTTATCTTAGTTTTAGAAGCTTCAAGGCCAGGTACTGATAGCAACCATAACATATTCCCTGTAGCTAATAACTATGACCTCAGCCATGCAGTCTGTCTTTGCTACTTCAGCAAAAGCCTGTACAATTATTTCTATTAACCCTCTCAGTGTTAGTTCCCTATTGATACTTTATATCAGTCATTGATACCTTATATCAGTTATTGATACCTTATATCAGTTATTGACACCTTATATCACCCCACTAAAGCCAGACCTTTCCAAAAGGGTGGGTGTGGGTTAAGGAATACCAGAGTGGGAGGCAGATAAGCAGAGAAACTCAAGAAAACAGCGAGGAGGATTCCAGTGTCCTGCCTTGCTAAGCATTGGCCCCAGAATTGCAATTAAACTGCTTTTTGGCTGTTATCCTCATCGCTGGAGGAGAGAGAGGATTTTGTGGGCTTTGGTGAGGTGCATTTCTCACTTCAGAAAATAAAGGTTAATGGATTTGCCCACTTCCACACGGAAGATGAAGGTGAGAAAGGAGATAAATTGCAGGGTTTTGGAGATCCTGATTTGTAGCCTGTTCACTACAACAGCTTTGCAGGTTTCTCTAAATATTTGCAAATCTAATACCAAAACAAACAAACAAAATTAAAAGTAAAGAATTCAAACCTAATAGCAAAAAAAAAAAAAACCCAAACAAATCTTATAAAAATATATCCTTTCAGTTGTTTGATCAACATTATTAGGGCAAAAAGAAGTAAAATTGTTTTCCTTTTTAGGATTTTGAGCTGAACAATGAGCTGAAAATGAATGTGTTAAATCTGCTGGAGGAAGTTTTGAGAGACCCTGACCTTCTGCCACAAGAAAGGAAAGCTACTGCAAACATACTGAGGTAAATGGATATCTAATAATTTAACATGTTGAGTAGTACATGAAATAGGGGATTATGTGTCAAAGAATTCACAGGGTTTGGGTTTTCTCCAGAGTATTTAGTTTTGAGGATTACTAAGCATTTTATGAGCCATAAAATGAAATGTGTTTAAAGTTTCATTCATAAAAATACCTGTATTAGAAAATTTTACTGCAGAACATCTGACAGCCACGAGTTCATTCTTCATATATCGGTGAATATAACCCCATCTACACAGTGGGAATGTTTTACAGCCACTGATTTTCATGTACATTACATTACTGAGCAGCAGGAAACATTTAAAGACCAAGCACTGATTAAATAAATAAATCACTTAAAACATTAAAGATTAAGGAGTGATTAAAATAAAATATGGCAAGAAACACAGATGAACCTAAGATGTGCTTTGTTCACATTTTTGTGAGTATTCTGCAGGTAAGCCAATAGGGGTGCAATAAATGAATTTCTTAAGACCATTTGAGAAGTTGCCCCATCAGATGCATGAAAAATCAAAATGACTGGGAAGTTGTTTGCTTGGGGGGTGTGGAACGCAAATGTCAAACAAATATAAAGAAACACAGGAAAATTCTTATTAAAAACACCTTTATTTTTACATAAATAAAAAATAAACCTCCTTTTTAATAATACTGCATGTGCTGCTATTCCAAATAAAAGTACTAAGTTTGTTTCATGTATTTCTTTGCAAACCAGAGGGGAAGAAGGATGAGTATAATGGGTTTTAATAATACGTATGATAGCAAAGGTTCTGTCAGTTCACTCACCTTAAGACTTTCAGCTTCTTAAGGAAATGTTGGAAAATAAACCTGGATTGGGTGTTTCTGGCAGTAATGGGATACATTTAGAGGCCTTTAACATGTGAGTTTGTCAGCAATTTCCTGTGTCCCATTTCAAATCAGACAGTTTCCACTGGTTATTGCATCAAAAAAATGGACCTTGGTATTTGTGTGTAAACTATGAGTTGTCTCCATTTGGATCCTTTTACGGCTGTTCTCTGAAATGGTAGGTGCTGTTTCTCCTCTCTTCCCTTCTAGCACTTATTACTGTGTATCTGAGCACACTGTATAATACACTAGTGAATACAGTGCATCAGATATTTCTATTTTTCAGAATGAATTTTTGACCATTCAGTGACATTTCACACTGTCTTTCTCTTGAAAAAAAAGGTAAATGCTGCAAGAAGTGAAAAATGTGAAAAAGTTGAATTTTGAAAAGCTGAGAAATGGGGTTAAGGCTTTTTTTTTCCTTTATCCTTGGTTAACATTCATTATCAAAACTCCTTTATTGCTTCTTAGGACTGACAATGCTGCTAAACATATATGGATGCTGGACAATTTGATGCCCAATATTTTAACTCTATTTCAATTTGAATTAAATTTCAGTACATTTTCACACTCTCTCAGTGGAAGGAGGAGTTGTTTGGGTCACCTCAGGGGAATGGGTTGTCTGGTAATTACGAGTGATTTCCAAAGTTTAGCAAAGCACTGTAGATACTGCTGGAGACACAGGCCCTCAGCAAGGCTATGCAGTTAACTGAGAGGAGGGAATTACAGGATACAAGGGATGATCTGCTGTTGAATGCAGTTGTTTGTGTGTGACTGTGTATCTGTGGTAGTGACACAAGTGTGCCTGTTCCTTTACTCTTCTAAGATTCTTTTTTTTTTTAAATAATTTTATTAGTATTATTTTATTAATTTTTATTGTGCATTATTAAGATAGGAATATTTATAAGCTTTAGAAAAAGCTGAACGACTTGCTAGTTTAAGCAGTGATCTGGTGTCCCACGGAGCCTGAACACACAGTTCTGGATCCATCTCAGGTACTTGGGGCATCAAGGAGGGGTCCCTCTGGTCCTCCAGCTCCTCAGCTTCTCACTGAAGTCAAACCCAACTGTTGTTTGAAAACTTAACTTTGCAATAATCCAGAGTATAGAATGGAGGAATGGTTTTTGTCAGGGATGTTTAGTTTTTCTAGCAGGTTGAAAAGATCCTTGTACAATTCTGGAACTGATTTCCTGAGGAACTGAGAAACCAACAGAGGCAGAAGAGATAACATCCATGTGCCTCCATCCTGTCTGGCAGCACAGTTGTATGAACCAGGTTTCTACTGCCTGAACAACACAGTTTCTCCTACACTTCCCCTAAAAACAAAAGTACTGCCCATGGTGCAAGAAGAGGACCTGATGGCATGGGAGTTGTTCTTTCCCTGACGTTCTTGCCAGCACAGTGCCATGGCTGGTGGTGCCCAAGCCAAACGCTGACCATGCTCTTCCCAAAACTGGGAGAGTTCTCTCTATTTATGTAGGGATGACCAGGGCAATGTTCCTCTTGACAAAGAACTGCTCAGCTTCAAGCCAGCATTCCACTGAGACGTCGTGAAGAGGCACCACATTCTCTCAGTGTTCTTTTTTCTGCGTCAGACTGGGGATTTTCTGCCACTTTGCCAACATGTCAGATCATAGTCAATGTCCTGAATGTGGAGGGGAAGCCTGTATTGGAATAAAATTATTGTTGAGTTCATTCAGGTGTCCATAGGTGATAATGACAGGGTGACCCTCTGTGTGCAGCTGAAGCACCAAACCACACAACAAGCTGCAGATGTGGAAGGAAGCATTCCTTCCACAGTCACTCCCTGTTGTGGGGGAGGTTCCACCAAAGTTATCTGAATTTAGGCATCCTGGCTGCTCCTCCGGAGAACCAGTGCTCCTTCCTTCCTTCCCCGGGCAATTGCAGAACACAGGCAGTGACTTGTTGGGGATGTGAATCCCACCCTGGGTGCCCTGAAGGTACCCACAGTCTGTGCCCTCGTGGAGGTGCTCCCACATACTGCGTTCTTCTCATGGTTCACTGTCAACACCTGCTTTGGAGAAATGCTGCTCAGTCCCTCACAGCCACATATCTATCACCTGCTTGGAAGGATGTCAACCTTCTGGTTTTCTCCTAAATTGAGACCTTTCATCCTCTGCTGCTTAGAGGAGAAATATAAATTACCCACCTGGAACTGAAGGGCTTTTTTACTGCTGTTAGAAATCGATTTGCTTGAAGATTTTTGACAGCATCCCTTTCATATGAAAGCACAGATCTGTCACAACTGGAAGTTTTGATGAAACTTTCATTCAAAAGACTTCTCTGGGACAGGATGAAAATGGGAAGGAGTGAGCCAGCTGATGTGAAAATAGTCACTCACCCATTTGCTAGATGAGTGTAATAAAATAGAGCTTTTTGTTGTTCTGAAGAGGTGCTTGCTGCAGGCATTTTATCTAAAAAGCCATGGCATACCAAAACATGTCTTTTATCAGAATTCTGTGTTGCCTGTCAGCTGTCACTGTAGCTCTTGGTTTCCCCACATTTCAGCTTTTGTAGTGTACTCTTGACTCTGAAAAGCAGAGGAATCCAGGATGAGGTTAGGACAAGCATTTCTTACCATAAACTCAATGTTGAAACATTTGTGAAAGAAAGTTCATGCTTTCCGAGCCTAAATATTGGTATTTTCTGTGTCTCCTTGAAGGGTATTGGGTAGAAATATGTCCTTTTACAAACTGGCCCAGCCTTTGAGTGCGTGTACACATACGTGCATTAATACTTCCTGGAAAATGAGTCCCTTTGTTAGCGAGATTAGAGGAGGAGGAAAGGATGGTTTGTGTCCCAAAGATATCATGGTCAGCTCTGCAAAAGGCTTTGTTTAGAATGTGAATGACAAGGAAAATGTTGATGACAGATACTGGGCTGCTTCATGCCTTGAGTCATCAGTCAAGGCAGCTGGTATTCCTTGCATGATGGGATTTTTGTTGTGTGGACTGACAGGGTTTCTCTTCAGGGTAAAAAAGGGATTTTTTTTTTATTCAGTATCTGTTCTGAAACCTATCAATGTGTGTTTTACTTGAGATTTTATCAGTCTTATTTACTAAACCCCGAAATACAGATAAAATGTAAGTGATAATGAGGCAGGAAGGTGTAAAGATTGGACTGAACAGCAATGAATAACTCTGATTAATAATCTGCTCTGAAGAAAAACAGGGTGATTCATGAAAAACTTCTTCCTCCTTTTTCCTCAGAGTAAGCATAAATGAAACCCAGGAACATGCAGATGTCAAAATTCGGTGGATGAACAATTTTTCTACCTTGTATGATCTTACCAAACAATACATTTCAGGCTCTGTAACTTACATTAGCTTTCAAATGTTTTTAAAATGCTTTTTAAAATGTACCGTAAAGGAACGAGGAGACACATGTTAATATTTTCAACTAGAAAATTATTTTAATATTCGGACTGGTTGGGCATGAAGAACAGTGTAGAAGAGAGACAGAGAGACAGGTCTAATCTTAGCTGCTGACTGTAAGAATTAGAAAGATATTTCTTATATATCTATCTACTTCCTTCATTTGTAAGGATAATGATGGAGGTGTCATCCCATTCAGTCCTCCCTGAGAATGACTCTGTCCAGCAGAGTCTCTCCGTGCCTTTCCTTTCTCTCATGACCTTTTTCACCTGGATCTGTGCTTCTTCCCAGCTTCCAGGAGTTCTCCAAGGAGTGCAGTGGAAACTGCCCAAGCAGCACTGAGCAGCCCAAAATATCTTCCCAGACCCTTGTGGGAGCTGGGAATCCCAAAGCTGACACAAGTGCAGACTGATGTGGAAGCTGGTATTGATACTGCCAAAAAATAGCTTTATCCAGTGCAGATTGATTGTTCTCTGATGATTTAAAAGGAGACCATTTATGGACTAAAGGAAAGTTGCTTGTTTGTTTGGGGTTTCCTTTCAAGTCCTAAGAGTAAAAGCATCTGTTAAGAAAGAGGGATTGAAGGTTTACATAAAGCATGAGATGTCATGTTAGAGAGTACCAGGCGGCAAGGATGGGGAAAGGTTAACTATTTTCAGCCTTTTAAGGATCTCACATTTCATATTTTATTTCATATGAGGCAAATCCAATAATTTCTGTATCACAGACAAGCCAATACAAAGTTTTGTGTAAGTAACTCGTAGGATGAATTTACAAGATTGATGAGAATATTTGGGGCAGAGGGACAAGCCCCTGTTGTTCATTGCCAGTAGGAACATGCTTGTGTCCTAGGCTGAGCAATACCTTTCTGCAGGCAATCAGCCATGAGGTACAGCACCAAAAAAGCTGCTCAGGAAGGACAGATTGCCAGTCTATTTACAGTTGCTGAGGCTCCACACCACTATTATCTGGAGAAGGAGCTTAGGGTTCCTCTGAAGAGGTAAACATTCAAGACTTTGCATGTCTTGCCCTTCGATGCGAGGTGTTTCCATCCCTTATGAAAAGAAAAAGGCATTTTGTGTGGATTTGGTAGGCTGAAAGTGAAGGGAAGGAGTTTTCTTAGGTTCTGTGTGTATCTGCATTTGACTGTAGCCGTGCCCTCCGGTTTGGCAAACCAAGAGGAAACAATAGCAGCCCACAAGAGAAGAACCTGGTGTACTGAGCATTATTTCTTCCTCCCCACCCACATGGTACACATTCCTCACACTCACAGCTGAAGTCCCTTGGCAGTGGGATGCTTTTCCTTTAACCCTTTCCCTGGCTGGTACATGGAAAGTCTCTTGCTAGAGCGTGCAGAAATAAAGCATTGGAGGGACCATGGGAAAACACCTGGTGCTGTTGCTGTGCTTTCTGGAGTCATCAGTGAAACTGCAGCTTCTTGGAAAACGGTCCCCTCAGCTTTCCCTGGAAATTCAGGTGGTGAGGACCCTCTGCAGAAGGCCTGACCCATGGCTCACCTGTACTTGCACCTTCAGCTTGATGTTAAACTAAACCTCCCCTGATGCTACTCAGCCCAGGGACTTTTTGCCACATTGTTGGTGCCTTTTTAGGCAGTTTTTTACATACTGAATTATGTCCTTTCTTCTCAAGTCTTTCCTTTCCTATATTACATGTATCCAAAGGAAGGGGTAAGACCTTATAATTATGTGCCAATATACCACATCAGAGTAGGTGGAGTTTCATGAGCACTTACTACTTCGGGGCTAATTTATGACCCATTACTCTGAAATAATTCTAATAATCATGATTTTTCTGTAGCAGTATTGGAAGCACACATTAAGACTTGTATTACTGAAAGCAAATCATGTCTTTGCTACAGGTGAACACCGCGGTTTGTTGTCCATTTCCACACTCTCAGCTCTTGGTATGGGACTGAACATGACAGTGTTGTGCCAATAAATGAGCACTCTTTTATGCCTCCCTGTTTTTCTGTCTTCCCTTCTCTTCCTGCAGGTTGATTTTTCAAATATGTCCCCAAAATATCATTTAGAAAAGTAGTTTAAAAATCTCAGAAAAGGCTTGAGGTGTCATTTTCCACTTTTAGGTTTCCTTGGATTATTCGGGATTCATTAGCTCAGAGATCTTAAACCTCCATAGAAATATTTTACTGTACATGTCTCTGATGTTGGAACAGCTGGTACACTTTTACTTACAGCAAAACATGAGTTTTTAGGTGCCAGATACGATTTATTTTCCTTTACCTCTTCAACTGCAGTCTTAGGATTTTTTTAGATAAACCATATTGCTGATCTATGATAAGGTTTTCTCATAACCACCACCAATTTAATTTATATAGGATGTTCTGCTGCTTCATTTTTCAGGACTCTTTCTCAGGATGATCAAGATGATACCCATTTGAAAATAGAGGATATCATTCAGATGGTAAGTTCATCTTGAAATTTAAACATAAATTCTCCTATAGACATGTTGTGGGTTCGAATCAACAAAATGTAGCACAACTGTGACTTGTTGTAAAGCTTTTCTGGATAGGAATATTGTTCTTTTATATCAAGAATGTTCCCATTTCAGTTTAGAGAAAGTAAGAATTTGGAATGCATATCAAAAATGAACAGGTCAAAACTTTAGAATTTGGATTTAAATCTCATTATTTTAAAAAAAAAAAAAAAAAAAGGAAAGATACTAATATATATAAAATTATAAGCACAGAATACACAGGCTTGAATTAACCTACATTCATGGTCCTGACTTGGCATGTGCCTGTTTCTCTATGAGCTTCCAGCCTCTTTCTTACCTTTATGTTGTTAGAAATTGTTCTTAATTCTTCGTAGTGAAGTTCATTACAACTCCACGTGGAGAGTTAGCACGAGGCTCTTCCCACCCTGTGCTTTGAGATGTCCTGGGACACAGAAAGGGGTCATTAAAGTGTTGTCCTTGCTCTTGCAGCCAGATTGCCCAAAACCAGAGTGCTTTGAGACACTCTCAGCCATGGAGCTTGCGGAGCAAATCACTCTGCTGGACCACGTGGTGTTCCGGAGCATCCCCTACGAGTAAGTGTTGTCCTGCAGGTCCTCAGTCACCCTCAGTCATTTGGGCTCCTGCCGAAAATGTTTGCCCACACAAAAGGGTGATGTGGGTATAGACAGGGTCACAATGCTGAGAATTAGTGTGGGGTGATGGGGCGAGGGGGTGATTAAAAGGAAAATAAATCTTCTTTATAATGTTTACCATTTCAGACAGCATTGAAAATGGTACAGTGAAATGCTGGAATTACTGTAAAGCTGTTACTACTTCCAACCAATGGAGGTATCCTTGAAATCTGCTTAGGCTGTGGTTACAGATTCTGTCCTGTGTTTGTTTAGAGCATCTTTGCTTCCTTTTTTTCTCTCCCCTCTCTGTGTAGAGAGTTTCTTGGACAGGGCTGGATGAAAGTGGATAAAAATGAGAGAACGCCCTATATCATGAAAACTAGCCAGCATTTCAATGATGTGAGTACTCCTCCACACCTGTTGCTTTCTAGGAACTCTGTGGACTTGTCTGTGACCTCTGGGACAAAAACCTGGGGCTTTGTTGTGGTGTGATGTGATCTCTTATATAGCAGTGGCTCAATGTTACAGCCTCTTTGCCATGACCACTGAGCACATGAAGATTCTCATTTCCACGGGCTGGGACTCAGCATTTCAGTGGCAATCGAGGAGAGCAGAATATTTTAAACTGTATTGCAATGCCTCCCTGCCTACAGAAGAAACTACATTTTCTCCAGAGAAATATAACACCAATTATATTTAATGAATGCTCTTTCTATCCCCAAACATGCCTTTGCTTTTTACCGTTTTCCTTGAATTTCACTGAGAGACTTCCCAGTCAGTTTTGCTGGCCTGGGGATACTCCCCATTGCATCTCTTACACTTCTTTCATATGAACCGCTTCACTTCCCTAAAACAGTGTTTTCAATATACTTTTCCTGCTTTTATTAGGAGCCATAATTTCTGTAGTGCATTAATCGAGGGGATTTTGTCCTTGTTCGTTAATTAATAATGTGTTTAAAAGGATTTAATTCAAATCATTAAATATTTTATTTTTATTTTTAATTATTATCTTCTGGAAAAATAGATAAATATTATATGTAAATATAAATATTTTAAATAAATATAAAATTTAAAATAAATCAATACATTCTTTTATATATAAATAATATAAATATTATAATATGCATAAATATTCTACAATCTAATTACATATAAATAATGTAAATTATATAACAGAAATAAGAACATTATATATAAAAATATAAATGAATATTATTAATATAAATGAATAATGTAAAAAAAAAATATTTTTTGAATTAAATTTCCTAACTTTCTTCCTGTTTCTTTGGTCAGATGAGTAACCTGGTGGCCTCCCAGATCATGAACTATGCTGATGTCAGCTCCCGGGCCAACTCCATTGAGAAGTGGGTGGCTGTCGCTGATATTTGCAGGTGTTTGCACAATTACAATGGTGTGTTGGAGATCACCTCGGCCTTGAACCGAAGTGCAATCTACAGGCTTAAGAAAACGTGGGGTAAAGTATCCAAACAGGTGAGAAAAACCCAGTTGTGAGTAGGGTTTCTGGATTTCACCACTCAGTGTGTTCAGACAGGATTCCTCCTTATAAATATTTCTACTTTTCCATATTTTGTGTCAGGGTCTTTTGCATTTATTTTTTTTATCTGCAAGAACAAACAGTTTTCAGCAGAGTTAGCAGGTACCAAAGACTATTAGGCCTGAAGTACTGAAATACTCAAGTTAACCAAAATTTAAGTATTTTCAGATATACACACCAAGGTGGTTACAAACCATAGTGAAGTCAGGTCAGGTGCCTACAATAGGGATTGTACTTCCCTGCCTGTGCAGAAAACCAGCAGGGAGGTCAGCACTGCTCAAATGAGGGTTTTGCTACCCAGTAGGAGACTATTGATTCTTTCTAATTTAGGGGCTCAGGTTTAGAGGCAGTGAGTGCCTCTCTCTAACCCTTACCTGGCTGCTGTGGCTGTGGGAATGCCTGCCAGTCACAAAAATAAGACACACACACATCAAAAAAGACTGGTCAGGGTGAAGAGTATTCAGTCTTTTATGTTCTCAGTTTTAAATGCTTCAGAGAAATCCACTTAGAATACATTCTGACTGATTTTCTCAGCTGCTTCATAGCTGGTGATACATTCTTTTATTTAAAAATCTGTTAAAAATCCTTTCACTACAGACTGTTGTAAAAGAGGTCACCTCCAAAAAGTTTTATGTTTAGAACTTGTTTGATTTTTTAAACTTTTCAGTTGAAAACAAAAGAAAAACAAAACCACAGCAGATTGATGTTGTAACACAGTTCTGTGGTACTTATTTGGAATGTAATCAGAATTTTTCATCAGTCTGCTATTTAGAAGAAAATGACTGTTTCTGCCTACAGCTTTCTCTTAATTGGGATTTCAGTTTCAAAAATGATGAATTTCTCATAATTCTCTACACTGTCTCCAGTCTGCAGCATAAACAGGCTGAAAAGCAAATTTGTTTCACTTACGATGTAACCATGCCCACTGAATGTGATTTGTGTAAGACAGGAATATATTTTCATATACATATTCAGGTTTTATTGGGAACTTGGAGACAAAACCAGCTCACAAGACAGAAAACACCCTTTATGGTCACCAACCTCAGTAAAGGCATCTGAGAATGCTCAGCAACAAGTAGGGTCAAGTCCCTTATATTCTTGTGCACAGTAAACTGAATTCCTGGCCATTAATTTAATGAACTCGTGGGTTTTCCTCGATTTGCAGTCTAATAGTATTAGTATAGATACAGGTTCTGTGTATCAGTCATAGGAAAATCTTTAATGCTGCCTGGTCTCCATTTCCAGAAACACGTGAGGAACAAATAAGCAATACAGCTAAATTCTAAATGCCTGTTTTAGTACTTCTGAAAGTGGAGTGGAGATGCTAAATGGATTACACCTTTTCTAAAATCTAATCCCAGTTGTTTATGTGCACCAGCAATGACATTTGTAATGCATTTTCCTTCTAGACAAAGGCTCTCATGGACAAGCTTCAGAAGACTGTATCATCTGAAGGAAGATTTAAAAACCTTAGAGAAATGCTCAAAAAGTATGCCTTCCTACAATATACAATTGTTTTGCCATAAGCAGTGGATAGTACATGTTAAAGAAGAATTGGCTTTGATTAAGCGTTAATAATTAATATAATATTGGGTAATATTTTTGCCTAAAAATCTTTTAAATTCTAGGTTGGTTCTATCTGGCATTATTGTTTTGCTGAATATCCTGTGATTTAGTTCCCCTGATGTATGAATATAATAGCTCCAGAGAATTACTGAAACAAATTAAACTATTTTTTTTGTGTGAATGTTCCCTGTTGGGGTTTTACTTACACTGATAAACTTGCTCAATAAGTGTAAAGTCAGCTTGATAAATGATTTTTTTTATGAAAAACAGGATTCCATAGACTTCTTGCTCTAGATAAGAGGTTTAGGTCTTGGGACTAAGCCTGAGTCAGATCATAGATCCGTTTGTATTGTTTCTGACAGTAAATTATGAGAGAAGCATGGGGGCAGGACAAATGCACAGTGGTATTTCCTCCCCTGGGGCCTCCCAGCCCCATGGAAAACAGCCTGCTTCTGTCCTTCAGTAGTCCTTGAATATTGTTTTCTTTAATTCATTTGCCAGATTGTGTTTGAGATTCTGTAATTTTGGTATCCAGAAGGATTCTACAATTTATGTATTGACTCCAGCTGTGCAAAAACCTGATTTTTTGCAAGTGTTGTAATTGGAAGCAGGTTTTTCAGGATTGAGTGGTACAACTACTTTAAATGGCCTTGAGAGAAGGCAAGAAATTGAATGACTAAAATAATTACTGGAATGTTGTTAAAATGCCATTGATATTAAATATTGGACAGAATATATCCAGTTGGTCACAGGCAGAGCAACTACAGCTCAACCAAAGTCAGAGGAGCTGTTTGTCTTGGAAATAAATGCAGTCCATTGACTAGAAATGGGTTAAGTAATAAAGAGTTTGTGTGAGTTAGGAAAAAAATCAGTTTGCGAATGTAGCTACAAGCAAATATGCTGATTTATTGATTTTCAGTTGTAACCCACCTGCTGTTCCCTACCTTGGGATGTACCTGACGGACCTGGCCTTCATCGAAGAAGGAACACCCAACTTCACTGAGGAAGGACTTGTCAATTTTTCCAAAATGAGAATGGTAATTTTCACTTTCTTGTACGTTTTCCCAACAGGTGGTGTTAAATTACGTGAGTTAATTATCAATTTCATTATAACTCCTTTGAATTTAACCTCAGAGGAGTACAGGTATATTGGTTTTGTGCAAGATAGGCAGCGATTTGAGAGCAATTACTCGACCCAGTCTTCTATCACCACCTTCTGGTAAAATGAGTATTTTTACAGGGTGAATTTGCCCCCAGTTTGTTCTATGATAAATGACAGAAAAAGCAGCTGTCTGGAGCCCATGAAAGAGCAACAAAAAGCTTTTTTTAAATAACCAGAATTATAGGAGTGCAGTGATTCACCAGGAAGCAGTAATCACAATGTTCTTTTCAAAGTGTGCTAGGGTCTATCTAAAAAGCATTTTAAAGTTGATTTCTCTCCCACTGCCATGTAGTGCTGTTTTGTAACAACTCCTCAGAGGGAAGCATGGAAATTTCTCTTCTAATTCAGCTTAGTGCCCTTTTTAGGGCTAAACGCTGCAGCAGTCCCTCAAGGCAAAAGAGAGATCCTTTCAGTATGGGGAGAGACAGGGTGGTTCACTTGAGGCTGATGAAGAATAAATGGTTGATTTGGGAGAGTGAAGTGCTTGGAAGCTGTGAGGAGTTGATCTCTGCCCATCCCTTCCCTCCTCTCAAGATAAACTGAATAACATGGTGCAAAACTCTTGATCTGTGTGGCTTAGCTGAAGTCAAACTGCAGTTGCACTTACACACGTGTATTCTTTTGAAAGATCTCACACATCATCAGGGAAATACGGCAGTTCCAGCAGACCTCCTACCGCATAGAGCATCAGCAGAAGGTAAGGCTCTCACCTGCTGCTGGAATCAGAGCTGTGGCAGCAATCAGCTGTAAGACAGAGCTGTTGCTGAAAGCCAGGATCAGGGTATTTTGCTCCCACACACAGAGGAGAGGGCACACAGATGTATGGACAGGTCCTCTGGGGCTGGGAGACCCTCACCCTGGCACAGACTCTTTGACACCTTGCAGAGAAGTTTTTTTGCTCTTTCTCTGGAATGTCTTAGGGCTTGCAGCCTTCAAGGGTGTGAGGGGTTCAAAGGGACATGCGTTCCTCCTGCCCTGAGAGTCCCAGGATCAGGGGGCAGGAGCTGCCCCGAGCACCTGCTGAGTGTCCTGCAGTGCCCTCAGTGATGCAAGCTTGACCAAACCTGGTCTGTGCCTTCAGAGAAGATTCATCTCAGGCTCCAGGAGAGCAGCTTGGGCTGAGGTAACCTGGCAAATGATCTGTCCAGTCCTAAGCAGCTGTAATTAATCCCCAGATTGCTGCAGGTGCAGCTTTTCACCAACAGCATCCAAAGGAGCTCTTGGGTTTCTCGAGACAGCAACACCAGGGGATCTCAGGATCTGAAATGGGCTGAAAGGGGAAGGAAAGCAGAGGAATTCTGGTGGCTGTTCCATGCAGTCTGTCCATCTGTGTTTCCTCCATTCCAGGTCACTCACTATTTGCTTGACAAGACACTCATTATAGACGAGGACACCCTGTATGAGCTTTCCCTGAAGATCGAGCCCAGACTCCCCGCCTGAAGCCCAGCTTTGCCTCAGAGTCGACAGAAAGCTTTAGTACAATGAACAGCGTCGTGCATGCCATGTCCTAAAGACAGCAAGGGAAATTTTGGGAAGAATGCCAGCTCTCTTTTCCACTAAGAGATAGAGAGTCTCACAGCATTTCCCTCTCCGGCAATGGAAACAAGCATTGGAGGTGGAAGACAAAGACACTTCCTACCCAAGTGATTGCTGCTTTGCAAAGATAATGTTTTGCAGTAGGGACTGTGTTTTAATGGAAAATAGGAGACTCTACTGTGAAAAGGCATTCATTGCAGCCATCTTAATGTGACAAATTAAGGGTACAGATTTAAATGGTGGCAATATACTCAGGTATATTAAGATAAACAAGCAAAACGAGGTGCCTGGGCTGATGGCTAACTGTGTGTTCACTGAGGCAGTAATGGTGGTGGTGTCCTCATAGTGTGTTCATTTCATTGAAAAAACAGGATTTTAACAGTCATCTGCTACTTTGGAGCGACATTAGGACAGCATCTAGTAACTCCAGATCTGCAGTGGTTTGAAATGCTCGCTGTACATTTAATGCTACTCCTTGTAAAACAATTTCTTCTTTAAATGTCTCATCAGCCTTTTCTAAGATGACTGATTGTACCTGTAAATGATTTGTAAATATTTTCTTTTCATCAGTGAGAGCATTTAGAGCATGGAAAGCAAACGGACTGGTGGAATAGCTGTAAATAGTTGCCAGCCTTCCCAGCTGGGGAACACCAGGTGAGAAATTGGATGGGATGGTGAGTCACGTTGCACACAGTGCTGGAAAAGGCACTTTAATTTCCTGCACCTCCTGCAGCTTCTCTGACCAGTCAGGCTACAGAGCACTTTCTGGACACACTGTGGAGAGAAACACACGTCTGGTCTGGCAGTGGGTGGTGACCAGCAGGGAACACTCGGAGCTGGAGTGACAGTTCTGTTTCACGTGGAATCAGTGGTTTGAAAAATGTCTTTTCTGCTTTTTTTTTTTCTTTTGTTCAGCCATTCGGCACTGACTTAGCTCTAAAATCATACATATCAGTGGCAAACATTGAATGCCAGCAAACACAAAGTATGTATTTTTATCTGAGCTAGTAATTATCACTTGCATACGGGCATATGTTTGAGAAAACGTGCTATTTGTAAATGTTTTCAGAGCCTGTGCTTTTGTGACATACCAGGTAGATAGATGTCATTTCTACAGCTAGTTGGTACTTCCTGCATTTCCCTGATCAAGAGTGGCCTGCCGTAGCTGCATGGGGAGTGAGCTCAAGTGCATGCTGTAAAGGGCATCCTAGTATCAAACACAGGTGTTAGCACTGTTGAAAAAAAAAAATTGGCTGGAAAAGTGTCCTTACTTTTCCAATGATACTCAGCCAGTTGAAGAAATAGGGCTATATCACCGTATACCTCCCTTAAATCCTCTCAGGGAGACAGATGCTTAAAATAGATTGTGACCTAGGCCTATTTGATCTGGCATACCTTACCACAGTCATGATGCTTCTCAATGCTGGCGATGAAAAATGGACCTGCCTGGCTTGTGGTTTTTGTCTTTATTTGCACTTTAATTATATTGCTGGCCCAGCCCAGAGCTGCACAATGAATTCCATTTGTTCTGTCTGAGTGTAACTGCCAGCATTTACAAATGTACCTTAGCAACTGTAAATTTCATTAAGGTTCTTCTCCACAAGGACCGTCTCTTTGTAAATAACTGCATGGGGAAGTGTCACAGATACTGGAAAATTCCTCCCTTAGAAGAGCAGACAGCAAGAGAGAAGGAAATGCCAGGAACACTTCAGATAGTTCTGGCTCATGATTGCTGTAAAAATGAACACGGAAAATGTTACTTACAGAAGCTTTTTGTTGTCAAAAGTGTGTTTGTTTCCTTTCAGCAATGACTGACAAGAAGCTGATTGCATCCCAATGCATGATATGAGGAAAAGCATGGTTTCTTTGGATCACAAACTGACTGTGTGTTTTCTGTACAAAAGCAGTTACCATTTAGTAGTTTCATAAAAGACTTTGAAGTAATGGAGCACCAGGGAAAATGTGGTCCAGAAAGTGATTTCTTAAACTTCGTTTTATTGTTTCTTTGTTAACAAAGAAAATGTGTAACGACTGTCAGTGTCAATGGGCATCTTTGTTGTACACTATGAACTGCTGCCTGTACCCCATTTTACCAAATTTCCTCGATGTTCTTAGGGTTACAGGGTACAATTCTTCATCTTGCTCTGTTCACAGTTGGTTGTTTTGTACTTTCTCTGTGTATCTTGGTTCAGAACATTCAATGATGTATTTAGTGCTTGTGACACGCAGGGTTGGTGCTGTGCTCATGTGGCAGATGGACAGAGAGGGACACAAAGGGTTAGACATGGGCTTTTCCAAAGGTGCTGAGCACCCATAGCTGAAGATCAGTAGGCAATGTGATGGTTCAGCCCCTTTGCAAAAGCACAGCCTACTCATATGCCAAAGGTTGCCTCTTGGGTCAGTGGCACAGTTGAGGTTAGAATCACTAGAGTAGCTTAGGTACTTGATTTGTGTTTGGAGCAACACCACCACCATCAGAAAAAAAAAAAAAAAGAAAAAAATTAAAAAGAAATATTGTGGTCACGGTAATGTTTGATTTGCTGATGGCTATTGCTGGTATATTTGCTTGGGGATACAATATGTTTGTTAAAGCACAGGAGGTGAGTGGCTGAGCAGGTGAGGATGCGCCACCGCGCTCAGCAGTGCTGCATCCCCGTGCCCACGCGTGGGGCAGGGGGTGCAGGGCCTGTGCTGGGCTGTGCTTCAGCTGCCAGCAGCCCCAGTGCCTCTGCACAGCCCTGCTGCAGTCTGTGGGCTGTGGCCCCTGCCCTGGGTGAGGCTCTGCCTGGTCCCAGCACAGCCCTGGAGGGCGAGCAGGGGTCGTGGCGCTCCTGCCACCACCTTCCCTGTGCCATCCTCCACACCCACAGAACACAGAGCGATGGGAGTCTCAGTCATCACATCCTGCTCTTTGCCTCTGGCGTTTTAGGGAGCGTGTCTCCGAGTGAGGACTTTGTCAGTGGGGTCTTGCTGTCCCCAGGACCTTTCCATCACAGCTTTTATGCCGTGGAAGCGGAACAGACTCGCTTTCTTGCAAGTGGAGCTGGAAAAGCCCAGCTGATCCAGGATCCACGAGAAGGAGATGCCTCTCTACTTGCCTTCCTGAGCTCCTCAGCCCCTCTGTGCCAGTGGGATGGAGGGGCTGCTCCCTGCGGAACACTCCGGACCCCCGCCCGGGGTTGGGCTGGCTGGCAGCAATGGGGATATAGCAAACTTCACCCACTGGGTTGCAGTGGGCACACCTGCCAGCGACGCCCCAGGGCAGCTCTGCAGTGCTTTTTATTGCATAAGTAGCAGCCCGGATGGAGCCCACCGTGACCTGGGGGCCTGGGCAGCAGCACAGACACGTCCCCTTCAAGTGACACAGGGCACTTGTCACACGCTGATAACACAGGGTTAGAGTTGCCTTCACCCCAGCCTTCACTGCCCCTGCCTCTCCCCCTCCAAAGCCACCACTGCTGTTATGGACTGAGCCCATGACCAGTTGTCCTGTAGAAGAAAACCCAGACCTGTGGAATTTACAGTGGCAGTAAGTGTTTGTTCTGCCCCTCTCTTTTGGCAAGTCCTGTGACACACAAACATGTGCTTCATGGTGAGAGGTGATAACTGGGACTGATCACCCTTATTTAAGAGTGAGGAGGAGGTCCCCATCCACTTTCTGCTTTCCTGGTTTTTAATACTGATTATTGTTCTGTAGGATAAAAAGGAACTTAACTATTTTAATTATTTATTAACTTAAACCATGTTGATTTTGATTTCAGGACATGCTCATTATCCCAAATTTTCCTTCATGCTTATTATTTATTTTAAGGGTTTTACAAAAAACATTGTTTTATTTGTATTGATATTCAGTCTTTCCTCCTTTTACTCTTAGCAGCAACATTAAGCTTAACTGATTTAAAATTCTCACCCATAGCGACATTTTTACCCACTCATAATTGCTGTTCATTAAGGGCAAAACCCTTCAGACCTCATTCTGGTAATACCTTAGGCTTCACCGAGAGCTTTTCATAAGTATTTGGGGATCTGGCTCTCAGCTATTTGCCTGTTACAGCTTTTGCCTCCAAAGGTCAAATGTCTCTGTCCTGGATGCTTCGTGTCCAATACGCTGCTGAACGGTGGTTGTTCTGTTGTACCTTTAGTCCTGAATAGTCTCTGAGGTTTTGTTACTTAGGAGAGCAGATCTATGTTTATTTGACAGATGTACCTATAAGTACTGTGTTACTTAGTGCACACTCCAGATGTTTTTGCATGTATTGTAACTTATCTTTTGACCTGAGGTTATTGCTTTGTATTGTTAGTAAGGCATATCAGGCAAGGTGTTGTGCCTCTATGCTAATTAAACTTTCTTTCATTTCCTGAGTTTCAAGGGTCCTTACTGGAATTTGTTCATTTTTTTTAACACCCAATAATGAATAATTAAGTCTACTCCTTCTGATTTAGCAAGTCTTTTAGAAAAGCAAACCATTAGGAGCAAAAACATCAGGGAAAATCTGGGTTTGTACCAGGAAAGAATGGTTTGAATTACTGCATTTTATTACTCTTTTTCACTCACAATACATTGCATGTGCTGTGGGCATCATTGGGAATAATTCACATTGGGTTTGGACCTCTGACTACACATCCCTTGCCTTCTCTTGGCTGATGTCCCGCCCTGGATTTAAAGAAGTAGTAAACCATATTTTATACCCAAGAAAAGACAGAAAACAGTAGGTTTTGTACATATATCCTGTCCCTCCTCTTGTGATAGGAAAACAAGTCAAATGGAGATAAAATTACTTACAAATTTAAGAAAAATAATCAACAGAGTTTGAGACTACAAACCCAGGTCTCCGGCTTGTGTTCTGTACTTTAATCACTCTCCTGTGCTGAAATAATTTATTTCATTAAGATAAAAAGATTCCTCTTAAACTTGATTCTAGAATTAGCATATTTTAAGCAATGGCAAATCAGATCTGTGTAAGATGGAGATAAAACAAGTGACTTACTAAAATCAGCATCTATTCAGTACTTTGTGACCTTGCAGTCATATTTTCTCCATTCTGCTTATATTTTTTTGTGTTCTACATAAAAACAGAAATTAACTGAGGCAGCAACTTACCCTTGAAGGTGTCAGATATTGTCAGTGCAAGAAAAGGAATTAAACTACTTCTCAAGAAGCTATGTTTAAAAGTAATGCAGGATAATTTTAATTTCAGATTGTTTTCCCAACAATTTAAACAATTTTATTTTTTCTCATGCCAAAGAAGTGGCTGATTTTACATCTCTATTCTAAGGCCATTGTTCTGGTTCTCTCTGCTGGAGACAACCGTGTACCTGTGGGTTGGTAAACGCAGTAGTAGCAGAAGTAATTTCAGATTTGTTTTCTTGAGGCAGAAACTGCACTGTGCAACACCCTTACAGTCCTACACCACCCTACTAAAGCTGACAGTCTGCACAGGCGCAGATGGGTCCCAACATAATTATTACTATTTAATTACTGTTGTGTTCTCCCCCACTGCTTTTCCTGGAAGCTCTGCATTTATACGAGTTGGGGACAATATGTATAAATCATGTCTAGATTCTCAATGTGTTTCATGTGGACCAAAATAGTAACTTGTCCAGCCAGAGAAGACCTGAAGTCTTATCAACACTTTCTATTCAGCTTGAAATCTAAAAACTTTTTATTCCATTAAAATTTCATCTCCAATGGGAGAGTTCTCTGAAAAAGAGAGTCTTTTTCCTCTTC
>JAWWTY010000088.1:8388140-8412175 GCA_035222235.1 Margarornis squamiger
GAGTTTCCAGGACATGGAAATGCTGGATCAGCATGATGGAAATGTGTCTGGAGTTTGGGACACCTGAAGGTTTGTCAGCTGTGGTTCTGTAGTCATTACTGTGTTGAACTCCCTGGCAATCACCAGCTCAGAACTGATTAATTTGTGTCTGCAACACAGGTGATTAAAACAAAACAAAACAAAACAAAACAAAAACCAAAAAAAAACCCCAACAAAACAAAACAAAAAACACCACTTTTTGGATTTTGGACATTCCTGCTTTTCCGAAGGGTCAGCTCCATTTCTAGGAAAACCTTTTCTCCTCCCCTTGGCCAGAAAACACACTGTTAATTATAGAGAACCTGTCCTACGCTGTGTGGTGGATGTCCTGTGAAGAGTGACTTCAATAATGAAAATAACTGGGGTTATTTTTAAAACCACGGTTGGATCTCGTTGAGCTCTTTATTTAGTAGATATGTCTTAGCACCTTAATGTGCCTGTCTTTGGAGTATCTTAAGTGCTGGACGACTGTTCTGTGCCTCCTCATCCATTTGGTTGTGACCAGGAGGTGCCCATGCTTAGCACCAAGTACCCAGTTTTCTCAGTTTTGAGATGCTAGTGACTGCACATACTCTGTGTAAGGGGATATTGAACATCCATAGCTGTGAGAAAACCCTAGTAAGAGGTTTGGTAAGCACTTGGCAAGCAATTGTATTTATTCCCAAGACAGTGTTCCTCACTGCATTATTCTGAATATAAAGAACTAAAGACGCATCAAGCTTGAAAAAAGGATTGCCAGTGCTTTGGGGGGGACAGCCCAGCTACTCCCTTACAAGGATGTTGAGTCCAGTGGCTCCCTGCAACTGTACTATAGCAGAGCTCTGACTCCAGCAGCAGGAGAGACAGTGATCAGCATCCTTCCAGGCTCCTCAGAGCAAACACAGCACCTGCTAATTCCACATTCAATACACAGACTGCATAAGAAAAACTAGCTTTGTTTCTGTCCTGACTCCTTTGGTTACTAATCAATTACATCCAACATATGGAAACTTGACTTCAAATAAATTTTCTTTGAAATAAATGTGCAAATCAGAAAGGCCTTCCCATAAAACATAATTACCTTTGTCTGGTCCATATTATGTTCGACAACTCCCACAACAAACTCCAGTGGGACAGGAATTAGTGCTGAATTCCAGCTGAACTCCCTGTGCAGGGACTGGTGGCATTAATATGAATTTCAATTAAATTAACACTCAGCTACTGCTGCCTCTCCAGCACGAGCAGCATTTTAATTGTTAGAAAATTATGTTAGACAGAGATGAAAGTGGGGCATTATTCATGGATGGTTCTTAGCATCACAAGATCTCACAACAGTAGTAAAGCCAAACTATTTTTAAATTATTAATGATATATTCTCTGGAAATCCTTAGGGAGCTTGCTAACAGTGTTTTCCAGGTGTTTGTGGTGTTGCTTCACAGTTTGGGGTTTGTTGGTATCTGCTGTTCTTCCAGGCTCTGAGTTGGCAAATCAATTAATCCTCTGCCTAAACCAACTAGGCGCTTCATGGCATCCCCTGCTTTGAGGGGAAGGCACTAGTCTGTTCAAGGGCTTTATGAAAAAGGCTGCCTTTAGTCAAAACTTTAAAATTAGGTCTGTGCTGAGCTGGTGTGTAGGGGCTGTTTGCTGACACAGAAAGCTGGTTTCGGTTTCCTTCGCCAGCTCCTGCACAGGGCAGGATTGTTGTGCTCAGATTTCCTTACTCAAGTTACCCAAAGAGATCCTCAGTTGGACCTTTTTTTTTTCCTCTCTCAATACCAGGAACATAGTGTTGTGCTGATAAAAACCAGATGTGGTAAAGAGGGGGTGTTTCCAGATGCATTGATCTGGAGTGGTTGTTTCGTTTCTAGTTATGGTGGGAGTGCATGGCTCTCATTAATCCAAACGAGCCATGACATTCTGGGGCAGAGATGTCCCTGTTTTGTAAAGTTTCAAAGATCTGAGATGTGAGTTAAGGAAATTGCTATGTATAATTCAAAGAATATGAAATGTACAAAGGAAAAAGGATTTCGAGGTCTTGGATTTTTAAAAGCTGCACAGTGCTGGCCTCTGTGTTCCTCTGTCAGCCTTGGTACCTGTTCAGCTTTGGTAGCAGCAGAGCTAGGTGAATGAAATTGATTATTCTTTCATGCTTTCCAAACTATCATGTGCAATTTCTTACAGTGCTTTACTGCTATGTAGCTATAACTGTACATGCAGTAGAGTAATATAATAGTAGTAATTCCAAATGGGAGGGTTTAGATATCCTCCTTTTATATCTCATGTTTCTGGGCCCCTCTGCCTTACAAATAGTTGAGAATTAATGCTGTAAATTAAGAAGTAAAGGGCAAAAAAAAAGCCAAAATCACCAATGGTGATCTCAGCTCATTCAGGGTCTGGCTCCCTGCTCTGACCCTTTTCCATTTGGGATTTGTGCAGCTGGAATTTCCCTGCTCTGGATGTTTCTCGGATGTTCAGGCAGGCAGGACTTGACCTTTCTCTTTCAGCTGTTCCTAAAGGGGCCCGTGCAGCATCTCCTGCCATGACCCACCTGCCCAGCCATGTGCTGACGTGAACACTTTCCACTGGAGGAGCGTCTGAGGGGTGATGTTGCTGTCACCCCACTGCTGCCACATCCTGCCTGTGTCCTCAAGGGCATCCCTGTGCCAGCAAATGCCACTCACGTAACCCAGCAGCACAGGATTGGCCCCTGCACCAATTATTTTTGTTTCCCACACCTCCTTTTCCCCGTCTCATATTACCTGGGCTCCTCTCAGGGCACCACCTCGCTGTTCCCCTTACACTCTGGGCTCGCTGCAGGCAGCAGGACGTCCCTACCTCCGGCTCCAAGGTCAGTTTAACTGCATAGGTATTGCCTTTGTAACCTCAAAATGCACCATTTCAAATACGAGGGTTATTAAAGACGGATTAAAAGCAGCACAGGATGTGGTGTTAATTTGGTTGTAATTTATTGACTTGTATGACTACTTGGTGCAGGAAAATACTTGTCAGCCCCCACTGTGCAGCTGCTTCAAATTATCAGTCCCAGGATTATTAAGGTTGGAAAATACGTCTAAGATTGTCAAGTCCAGCTGTTAATGCTGACCCTTCGGCAAGAATTTTAGTAAGGGAAAAATAGGATGTGTAACAAGTTCAGAGAAAACATCTTCAATTACATGAGTTTTTTGTGGTTTTGATTGTAGCTCTCTGCAGTGCGAAGATGAGAGGTTTATACTGCAAAGGAGCCTCAGATGGGCTCAGAAGGGTGAGCAGTGCCTGCACATGGGCTGGGCTTTGGCAGGGGAATTTGGACTGCTGGGTCTCACCAGGGCAGGTCTGACCAGCCAGACCTTCAGCTCACAGGAATCAAAAATCATGTTGTTGCCAAGGGCTCATTGTCTGATCTATGAAGAGTTGCAGCTTTTACCATGTCTCCTCTAATCGTATGAATCTAGTCACAGATTTGCAGCTTGGAATTTTTTTTCTCCGAATTAATGTGTTTTTGTAACCATTCACTGACCTCTGTCATTGCAAGGAGAAAGAAACTGAAATGTAGTTGATTTTTTTGGTAGAGATATTCCATGATGTGAGTAATGCACAGTCAGAATGATGTCGGCACCTGGGATTGTCTCTGCACTTTTGGAGGCTGTATCTCAATCCCAGCTGAGTCAGAAAGGCCTGAGTGATGCTCACGATGAGCTGTGAGAAACTGGAAAAAAATCACCAATGTTGCTTTATGAGATCCAATATTTGAATTTGCATCTTATTCTCTGAATGTGTAGAGTGACACAGCAAACCAAGAGCAATGTAGACTGATTACTGGGCATCTAAAAATGGTCTCTCACACGTGTAGTGACTCGTGACATTTATTGCAGATGTTTCTGAGGTGCCAGAACCTTCCATGGACGGGCGGAGAAAACTTTCCACTGGCATCTGTAGGCTTTAGCTCAAGCTAAGGATGGCTTAGAGGAATTACTTCTCAAATATAAAAGGCCAGCCTCCTTGTCCCTGCACCACGTGGAAGTCCTGCTCCCTGCAGTGATACCTTTGGCTAAACAGCTTAGTGGTTTAAGGCGTGCATGTACATCATCTGTGGTGCTGAGGCTGTGTGAACTTTAGCTGTGACACTGCCATTCCTCTGAAATGTCACTCAGTATCACATGGTGTGGCAATTAATACCACCCATGACATGGTTCAAATATTTAATCGAGTGCTATTTCTAGAAATGTCACTGTAACCCTCTGTACCTTCCTGCCCTCCGGGGCTAAAAGCACATGTGATGCCAAGTGTGAAATACGGGGTAACCAATACCTGTGTTCAAATACATCCAGAGAAAAGGGAGCTGACAGCTTCCTCCTTTAAACAAGTTCAGGAAAAGTAAAGAATTAATGACAAAAGCTTATTTTTTTCTTTTATTCCTTTTTTTTTTTAAAAAAAATTAAAAGTAGTTGTGAAGGTGGGAAGTTCCTGGGGTTACAAACAGCCCCTCCACTTTCAGTGGTACCTGCAGGACATTGGGCTGTTCCTCAGACAGCGCCAGATCTGCGGCAGTGACTTCTTCTAAACCTTACTGATGGTTTCTGCCTCCACTTTTTGTGCACAGTGGGTGATGCATGTGTTAAAGTTCAGCTGTAAACCCAAAATGCACTCCTGGCAGGGTTTCATTGTGCTGAGGGCTGGTTACAGGTCGCTGAACACGTCTTGGGGCAGAGCAGAGAGGTAAAGGCTGAGACCTCTTTGACCTTTTGGGCACATTTTGCTGATTCAGTGGCCATAACTCACCATGGCATATGGGAATATGTCCTTGGAAAAGGCAGCGCTGATTTGACTCTGAGTTTGTTGGCCCTTAGTGGTGCTGATGGGGTGAGAATGAGGAATGTGGAGTGAGGAAACCTTGGGTTTGCACACACTGAGTGCCACGTGCTGTGGCGGCTGTGGGTGACTCTGAACCCATGAAGACACCAACCCATGAGACAATTTGTACAGAATTAACCAAAACTTCCCTGTAGGAGGGAGCCTGGTGCACAGAGGACACACAGCAACTGTTTATGGGACAATTGCTCTGTGTTTCTCCTCTCCTGTACCACAGTATTTTTGCTTTCTCCAAGTGATATCCCAAGTACAAATGACCTTGGTAATGAAAGATTAAAGGACTTTGCCAGAGACAAAACCCAGTCCCAGAGGAACTGAGCTGTGCTTCCCATCCTGGCCTTGGGCCAAAGGCATCTGTAATCCTGGGGGTGTGCAAAAGGCATCCTGATGACTAATTATGAGGAAAGTATTCAAGGCAGGAGCAGACTGAGATAATAGGGGGGAAACATGCAAGGCAAGTCATTCAAACATTTCAATAAATAAAAACAAAGATGCTATACTCAAACACCCAGAGCCTTCAACATGCAGGATACTTAAAAAATAAGAAAAAACCCCAAAGCACCCCTACATTTACCAGCAGAAAATACACCTGATGCTGGACATGGGGCACACCGTCTGTCTGACCCTCCAGCAGTGAAAGGAGCCCAGCTGTGGGCACTGTGAAGACTGTGCTACCTGCACAGGAGAGGGACACAGCACTGCAGGTGACAGCAGAGCAGCCCAGCCTGGACCTGCACGGGAACAGCTCAGCTTGGATCACATCTCTGAATACTCCTTACACAATGTGCCAAAATCCCTACGTCATTAGACTGTTAATGACTCTTACTAGACCCATCCATCACATTTTTTAAAAATGGTCTTATTACTACTGGTTATTATATATATTATATTACATATTAGTATATATTAGATATATTATCTGAGTGACACATTATTGAAGTCTCGTGCCATGAGTGCTAAGAATTTTGTTAAAATCTATAGAAAAATAAAATCATTGAAGTTTATACCTCAAAAAAAGGTGTTGTGTCCAATCCCATAGAAATTAGACCTCGTTTGGACACATGGAGAACTAAACATCAGTGCAGGTTTAAATGCAGATAATTCTCTCTGAATCAAAGCCCAAATTCTCATGTAGCTTGTGGTGGACTTAAAGAACTTGAAACTTCTGGAAGATTAGTGCAATCAACGAAGTACTTAGCCCAGATAAAATTTAAGTAGAAAACTATAAATGTTAATTGTGAGACCTTTGAGAATGTTTTACTGGCACCTTCAGAGTCCCACAGCAGAAGATAAAACTTCTTGGCATATGGGGAAGCATTCCAGTTTAAAGAGAAAGTGAAAGTAATACTTAAAATTACTTAGAGGTAGAGGCTTAAATTAACCAGATTCCTGCTGTTGCAGACAATTCCCACCACAGAATCTTACTTGGAAGTGTCTCTGTGTCCTGACTGGAAGTGATTCCCCACTGAGTGCTGACTGCCCTGAACCCAGGGGGCTGTGTGGCACCCCAAGTGACCACGACCTGTGATCCCCTGGGCTGTGAGGTCTCCAAACACTCCAGCTGTTCCATGGACAGATGCTCTGCTGCTCCCTCCCTGGGTCCTGGCACAACATTACTGGTTTGGAAGGACTGTCCTGGTTTTGTGAGGATGCTGAGGATAAAACACAGTGGAAAGAGTTCAGGGCAGAGCCAAAACACGATTAGTGAATATGAAGCATTGATTAAAAAACTTGATGTAGAGACATGAATTATTAAGTAGCTGCATATGGTACAAATCATGAGTAGAAATTTCTGCAACAAACTGTTAAAAGCAATAACAAAGGCCAGAGATTCAAAGTGAACAGACAGGGAGGAAGAAATAAGAAGGAAGAAATTTATTTTTTAACCTGGGGTTAATTAATCCTCAGGACTCCTTCATCTTCTCCAGACCATTCTCTCTCTAGATGGTTCTGAACACACAACAGATGATTTCCTAAGGCAGGTGTTCTCCTTCCAGCACACCTGCTCAGATCAGGAAAGCACTCCATTCCTTTCCAAGGGTTAAAACTGAAACCCCAAAAAATTCCTCTGATCTTGAGACAATATTCTTTCCCCTTCCCAGCTGCACTGTGGCAGCACTACAGACACCCACAGGAAAATGGCTTTTCTGTCACGAGCACCAGGGAAGACACTCAGGGAACTCCTACAAAAGAGAAATGTGCACTACCATTTTTTAGGCTGTGCAGTGGTTGAATCTCCCTGGTGACAGCAGAATCCTCGCAGTGGAGGCCTAAAGATGGTCTGTGGTGAAACCTGAATCACAGCATGGTATTTCTGGGAAGTGCTCCTAGAAAAAAACATAGTCCTTTAATCAGAGGTATTGGTGGTGCAAACCTGTTGTAAGAGCAGGATGACAATTTCTGTTACTGATTTGAGGTCAGATTTGACAAAGGGCTTTGATGAGGATTTTCTCTTACTTTGAAACCATTCCCTTCAGACTCTTAAAATGAAACTTTAAAATGACTGTTTTGAAGCAATGTGTTACTTAGAAATCATGATATTTTTTGAAGAGGAAAAAAATGGGAAAAAACCCCAAATGGTTTCAGGCCAATTCAAGTTTCTTATTCACTTTGTACCCTCATTATGTAAAACTTTTCTGAACTTGACCACCTGTGCAAGGCACAACAATTTATATCTTTATATTCAGGACTAGAGCCCACCCTTGTGGCAAGAGGTGTTTATTGAATTAGGAGTTACGCTACTTTCATGAAAAGCATTACAGTCACCTTTCCACAGCACTCCAGCTGATGTTTTTCTTCTCATAAGGGATTGTTATTTCCTGGACCCTTTGCATTTGACAGTCACAAACGATGTCACACCCCAGTTGGAAGGTTCTGCCTTCAGTTGCAAGAAGGGATTTGTGGTCAGGCACTACTTTGTTTTAAAAAGAAGTGAGGGAAACCCTGTCTTACTCTGATTTATTTTAATTCTTTTAGGTAGACAACCTGCACTGTCTGTGGCATCTCCAGTGCTGAAGGTTTTTAAGAGCTGCCAGAGAAGTGTCTGTCAGGTAAAGCACAACCTGCCTCAGGGTAAGGGAAACCTTCTCTGTGATCCAGCAATGCCAGACTGTCCTGGGGCACAGGGCATGCAGCCACAGTGGAAGATAACATTGCCAACAAGAAAAATGCTTGTGATGTGGGACATTATTAAAACTGACAATGAAGCTGAGAGGGTCTGCTTTAGGGATGAAAGCCCAGCAGTGCACATCCCATAGAAGACAGGCATAAAGCAGAGTGAGGAGGGGGTTCTCTTGCTCATTCAGCAGCAGATATGTCCCTTAAAGTGACACAGGATTCAGAAGCTCCCAAAAACCCCAAGCTGGTGGAGATGTTAATGAGTGCCTGGGGTCGGTAAAGTCATAATATCACCATCTGCAATGGGATTTTGATATGGCTTCTAGTTTTCAGGACAGGAATTTGACTGGCAGCCAGTTCCTTGCAGTAAAAATGCATCAGTGAAACAGAGCTATAAATACACAGAGCTGCTGTGAAAATACACGTGATGTTTCTCAGACACTTGGGTATAACAACAATAGTTCTGTGCAGATTAGTGATAAGGAAATATTTCCACATGTAGGACAGGGGTGCTATACTGTGAAAAGGCACAAGAACCATCTGCTAAACACACAGAGAAGAAACCATCATAAATATCTCCACCAGAAACCCTCATAAATATCTCCATCAGAAACCCTCTTATTTGACTTTTATTTACAGTCAAACATTCTCCCTCTGCGTTCCGGGAGGGAGAAGTCCTGTTGCAGCCATGGGAGCCTGTCCTGCAGCTCATCTAAATGAATTTGTAGATTTAGGGAAATTCTTTCCGTGAAAAAGTATTGACATTCCTGTCAATCACTCAGCACCTCTCTCTGGAGGTAAAGCTAGATTAGCTGTATCTTGCATTTCAAAGGCATGGAGAGAGAATGAAAAAAGTCAAGTATAAAATTGGTTAAACACAACAGAAGACATGAAACAAATTCCTCCAAACTTGGACTACATCCATGTTTCTCACCTCACATATGTGACTGATGAAGAAAGGAGATACTGCTTTGCAATAGAAAAACCCACAAGAAGATAAATTCTTTTTACCTAGTGAGAAGATAAAGATGCAACATTGCATTTGTCTTTAGACAGGGGTGGGAAAGATGAGAAAGTAAAGGGTTTGGGTCTAACTAACCCAGATCTACAAGGAAATTATTGGAAATTAGAACAATTTGCTTATTGGAAATAAAACCAAATGCTTTGAGGTATTTAGTAAAACATCCAAAGGAATGTTGAAGAGATTGAATAAGCAATCACGTTTTTAAAAACTTTCAGAAGAACAAGTGAAACAGCATTTTCTGGGGAAAAGGCTGTGTTTACTTGTAAATCTTCCATGCTCATTTCCCAAGGATGATTTATCAGAGTCCAGTTTTAAGAATAATCTTCTGTCAACTACACAAATTGAAATTTAAATTTGTGGAATTATGGAATTTGTGTCCTTTACAAGCAACAGGAAGTTACTTTTTCCTGAGGAACTCAAAACCACCAGTAACACTCAAATTCTGATTCTTGGTGGAAAAAATGTACATTGTCTTCTTCAGGTTTCACAGAAACTTGCAAACAATGCATTCTTTGCTAGACTTGGAGTCCTCTTGTGCTCTGCTCATAATCCCAGTAGAAATAAACAGGGAAAATATATGTAAATATATGTAATACATGTAAATATATGTAATATATGTAAATACCAGATACGTGCAAATCTATGATAAAACCAGGCTTCTCCTTGTGCAGGGCTGCTGTGTGAGGTGAGGGTTTCTTGTTGCTGGCACTGATTAGGGTCTGGGGGGCTGATGTGGGGCTGATGTGGGGCTGCCTTGCCTTGCAGAGAGGAATGGCTGGCACCTTCTGCCGTCTCCTGGCCGGCCGTGCCTCCACCGCGCTGTTGGCGGCCGCGGGCACAGGGGTGCTCACCACGGGGTACCTCCTCAACCAGCAGAATGTGAAGGCTGCCGTGCAGGAGAAGAGGAAGCTCTTCCCTCCCAGGTGAGGGCGTGGGGCTGGGCAGGGAGCTGGGCACAGTGCCCTGGCCACGGGGCTGGGAGGGACACCTTGCCCTGGGGAGGAAGGTGATGCCTGTGCAAGCAGCACTGTCCTCATGGGGTCTGTCCATGGGCTGGAAAGTAGCACCCTTTACTAATCTCTCCAATTTTAGGTAGCACCACCAATGGCCTTCAACAGCATCCTAACACCTTTACTTTGCCTGGCTTCGTACACCAAGCAGCTTTCTGCAATACAATGCCATTAAGCCCAACCGTGGGCTTGCAGAAGAAGAGCTGCCCAGCTGGCAGGACATGGACACTCATGGACACTCATGGACACTCACGGACACTGGTGTCCAGGAGGCTGTGAGAGCACATGGGCTCCAAAATACACTGCCCTTCAGATAAACTGAGTCCGTGCTTTTCCATTTGTTCCCTCTTGAACAAACCACTGCTGGAGCTCTTTCATTTCTGAACATGAGTGTTTCAGCAGAGCTTCAGTGGGGCTTAGTATGCTTTCAGAGCTCACTGCGGTTCATTTCCCTGATGGCAGAAGGCAGTCTGCACCGTGGGGCACCTCCAGCCACCAGGACCTTCCTTCCCTCCTAAAGCTCAGTGCAACCTACAGACCAGGGATAGCGACAGTGTTAACCCACACCACGTACTCTGAATGTTGTGCTCCCTGTACCAAAGCAGGCAGGGTGACTGCTCAGAGGTGACAGGCTAATGTCTCCAGGCTCCTCTCCCCGCAGCGCCGACTACCCCGACCTGCGCAAGCACAACAACTGCATGGCCGAGTGTCTCACCCCTGGCATCTACTCCCGGCTCCGGGACAAGATGACCCCCAATGGGTACACCCTGGACCAGTGCATCCAGACCGGGGTGGACAATCCCGGCCACCCTTTCATCAAGACGGTGGGAATGGTGGCAGGGGATGAGGAGTCCTACGAGGTAAGAGGTTTCCACAACACTGCCGTGGCTGGGTCAGTCTTTGTGGTGTCCTTCCCCCTTAGATGAAGAGAGGTTTCCAGTAGGGTATGTGTTCCTAACACAAATTGTGTCCCAGAGGGTACATTAGGGGCAGGGCATGTGCATAAAAGTGGTGCTTTCCGTGCTTTTCCATGTTAGGAAAAGTGTGAACACGAGGTATGGCTGCAGGTGCCCTCTCTGCTGAGACTGAAGCTAACAAAATATACCCACTTGGCAGCAGCTGCTACCTGCCTCCAGAAACCACCCTCCCTCCTACACCTACACTTAGTCTATGGCAGAGCTATCCAACTCTGGGGCACACAAAATGAATGTAATGTGGAAATCACATTGTGGAACAGCAGAGGCGCAAGCGAAACAGAAGTGTCCTCTGGGAAGTGCCAGACGTAATTTCATTAAGTCACAGCTTTTGGACTATAAGAAAACTGAAGACAAACAGCATTAGGGTGGGCAGTTTATTTAATTCTGCAATGACAAGAGGAAAACAGAAGAAAATCCCTATTTTTATTGACCTCAGTGGTCTGCTTCCTTCAGTCTGCTGTGATGGTACCTGTTATTATACAGTCTCTTAACAGTATCCCAAGGACTGGGCAGCTGAGGGTGGGCTGGGACACCTGCCAGTCTGGACTATCCCCTCCTGGGGTTTGGTTTACCTGTCCAGATGTGCCTCTGCCACAGCTCCTCATCTGAAGGTGAGGTGATGATTGCTACCGGCACACTGAGCCAAGTCGCTCTGACCAGCACTGGTACCCCATGGCAGGGAAAGCACAGGGTATTCTTGCACGACCTAAAACCAGGAGGCAACTGGGGGAGGGGAGGGCTCTGGGGGTGTGTTCTGGCTGGTAAAACACCCCAAACCCCAATCTGGTTGTGACCAGGTCCAGCTCCTGTCTGTGGTTACTACAGACCAGGACTGCTCTGTCTGGACCTAGCACATCAAAGCATTTCTGAGGTGCTGCAGACTCTCCCTGCATTCTCTTGGCTCCCTAGGTGTTTGCGGAGATTTTTGACCCTGTCATTAAAGCGAGACACAATGGCTATGATCCACGGACAATGAAGCATCACACTGACCTGGATGCATCCAAGGTAGGGTTGAAATAAAATACTGAGACAATAAAGTCTCTGAGCTGCTTATTACAGTGATGATACTGAATGCAAGAGTACCTTTCTTTTTCCTGATCCAGTTCTGAAGGCACCAGTTCTATGTTCAAGGAAAGTGGGATGCCACTCACAGCCCTGCCAGCTGCACCCCTTGTTCAAAGCAGGGACTCAGTCCCAGCTGAATAAGCATTTGGGCCACAGTCTCAGGGGCACTGTGGGTCTGTTCATGAGCTTAAAAATCACAGAATCATCGTGTAACGATCTGGGTTGGAAGGGACCTCAGAGCCCATCCAGTGCCACCCCCTGCCATGGGCAGGGACACTTTCCACCAGCCCAGGGTGCTCCAAGCCCTGTCCAACCTGGCCTTGGACACTCCCAGGGATTCAGGGGCAGCCACAGCTTCTCTGTCTTCCTGCCAGGACACCTGTCCTGGCTTCCACCCTCTGTAGATTTCCTTCTGTGTCTGAGCTAGTCCAGGAGCTCCTTGCCCATCCACACAGGCCTCCTGATGGTTTTTCCTGGCTTCCTCTTTGTTGGAATGCATCACTTCTGTGCTTGGAGGAGTTGAGTACTACCCAGCTTCCTTGGGCCCCTCTTCCCTCCGTGGATTTATTCCACGATGCTCTAACAAGCAGATCCCTAGAGAGGCCAAAATCTGCTCTCCTGAAGTCCAGGGTAGTACGCTTGGACTCCAGTTTATTACTGATATAAAGGGTGACATCCCGTCCCCATCAGCCCTGCCCTCCTTCTCAAGGAGCCTGGATACTTCCAGTCCAACACACCAGTCACAGAAGTTATCCCATTACATCCCATGATGCCAGTAAGAGCAGAGCCCTGCAGGCATGTGGACACCTCTGTGTCCTCCTGTTTATTCTCCATGCCAGTGTGTTTGCACAGAGACTTACAGGCTGAGCCTGCAATGAAGTTGACTTACTGGCTGACTTGGATGCAATTCCTTGGGCTGGAATTCCTTGGATAACCATGTGTCTAAGGGTTGGAATGGAAGCAGGAGTTTAATCCAATATGCCCACATACAGGTGATCAAACTTCACAAGGTGCTCAACATTTCCTTCACAGTTCAACTACAGTGTGGTTTAGTCTCATTTTGGGCTGCCCTCTTCCAAAGGATCTTCCTTACCTGCTCCCCTGCCTTTGCCCATGCCCTTATTCCCAAAAGCCATGCAGATTCCTACTTATTCTGGGACCACAAAGGATGAGCTGGTTACTCCAACATGCTCATCCAGCCAAAGAAATGCATTGCTGCTAAAACCAGCTCCTGGTGCTTGAAACTCTTGTAGGGCTTGAAACTCTGTAGGGCATGAAACTCTTGTAGGGCTTGAAACTCTTGTAGGGCTTGAAACTCTTGTAGGGCATGAAACTCTTGTAGGGCTTGAAACTCTTGTAAGTCTTGAAACTCTTGTAGGGCTTGTGGGGTGCCCCAAGTGTTTGTGACCCAGCAGGGAGGTTGCACCTCATTTTGCACGACGGGGCTTGTATATTTATTTTGAACGGCGTGCCAGGAGAAGTGTGTGTGTGTGTGAACACTAACGAGGCATCCTCCCCGCAGATCACCCACGGGCAGTTCGACGAGCGCTACGTGCTGTCCTCCCGGGTGCGCACGGGGCGCAGCATCCGCGGGCTGAGCCTGCCGCCCGCCTGCACCCGCGCCGAGCGCAGGGAGGTGGAGAACGTCGTGGTCACCGCGCTCTCGGGGCTCCGCGGGGACCTCTCGGGCAAGTACTACAGCCTCACCACCATGACCGAGCGGGAGCAGCAGCAGCTCATCGACGTGAGTACCGCCGGGCACCGCCCGGGCTCCTTGGTCCTACCCATCCTCCAGGGATGGGGTCCTGCAGGACACACGATGGATGGGTGTTCCTGCAGGACATGTGATGGGTGTTCCTGCAGGTCACACACAATGCGTATTCCTGCAGGTGACACAATGGATGTTCCTGCAGGTGACATAATGGGTGTTCCTGTAGGACACACAAGGGGTGTTCCTGCAGGACAAACCATGGATATTCCTGCAGGAGAAATGATGGGTGTTCCTGCAGGATACACAAGATGGGTGTTCCTGCAGGTCACGCCATGGGTGTTCCTGCACAATATACCAGCTAGTGAACATCCTGTCAATACCTCCAGTGCAACAGCACATCATCCAGGGTCTGTGTTTTGTTAGGTGCATAGCCATGCATGTCTGAAACATGGGCTTGTGTCCCAGAGAGTGAGGTTGATGTCAAACCAAACATACACGGCTGCTGCCACCTCTGCGAACAAAGAATTAGGTGAATTCAGGGCCTCCAGGCCATTTCCTTGAGCAAAGAGTGATATTTTCTATATTAATAATCATTCTAACTAAAGGTATCATGCTGAGATAGGCATTAGATGGTATCTGTATTTTAGACCATCAGAGTGAGGGGCTTTGGCTGAGATTTCTTGCCAAAACAACACTAATTCTGATTTCCAGCAGTTTGTTTGTAATTTCATTAGTCATAATGCCAGTAATTCTAATTTCCCAGAAATGGCTGTAGCCAACTACAGCCAGGTGACCTTTTCCCAGTCCTGTCCTTGTGTTTAAGATTTTGAAGGATCAGGGCCATAATGAGAGTTTTCATTGTCACACAGATTGAAACACAAGTTTCATCGTGGATTTTGTCGCAACAAAGCTTGAATGTGCATTTTAAATGTCCAAAGGAATGGCTGTACCTTCTTAGCTATGGCACATTAATCCTTACGATCAGCCAAAAGGGAGCTGATGATGTAACGTAACTATTTATAGCCCTAAGTGTCACAGTCTGGATTAACCAGGAGTTAAGAATTTAGGTAAGGTCAGTAACTTTTTTAATTGAATGCCCTTGGTCATGTGTTTATTGACAAGATATTAATGACCTGTTGCAGGTTTTATTTCCTTGCCTTTTTTGGCAGTACGGGCACCTCAGAAAGTAGAGGGTGAAATAGGAGTGTGAAGAATGTCCATGGTTTAAGGCAAAGTCCTGTGGGAAGTGGAATAGGCTTCACTGATTCAGCATCTTACCTTGTTTTGTTTGGGTTTATGCTCATGCAAATTTATAGAAATCAGGGCATTGAGTGTTGTAAGCTCAGACTCATCCCTTAACTCACACCATTCCTTACTCCCTCCAGTACCTTAGGAACCTGAACCCCTGTGGGATCAGGCTTTGTGCCAGGCTTTCATAAGCACCATTTGATCTCAGTAAGATCAAATTGATCTCAGTGACATCAAATCAGTGCAACATGACTGGCACTCAGCCCAAAAGGCATTTGATAGTTTGCAGATCTGGGCCATATGCACATAAGGGAAACTAATAGCTCTTTTCTTGCAAAAAGGGGAATTTTCCTTTCAAGAAAAAGCATCAAGTGGAGCCAGCTGAGGAAGGAAATTCTGTGTCCCTGTGATGAGCAAAGAGAACTCTATACCTTTTCTTTCTGCATGGTTGGAGTTCTGGCTGCACCATGTCCATCACAGGATATTCAAAGGTGAAAACCTAAAATTCTCCATTAAGGGAAAAAAAGAAGTAAAGCATATCGATGTGTCTACCATGTCATATGTATTTTGGATGGTTTGCCTCACTATTCTTAGTTAAACCCTAGATTTAAAAGAAAGAACAAACCAACAGCTCTCTGAGCAGAGAAACCACACACCACATTTGATATGGCAGTGTTCAAGGAATGAAGAACTAAAAATTTTTCAGCACACACATGAAAATCAAATACTCACTTGGTTTGGAGAAAAAAAAAATGAAAAAAAACCCAACAATTACTTAACAAAAAGTATAAACCATTTGGAATGTGGTGAGTTGGTGGCAAAGCAACTGCTACATTTATTAAATCAGAAATAGCATCTCTATTACAGAACAGAATGAGTGTTATTCCAGAAGTTCAAGATTAGCATTGGTTTAATTCCTACTTTGACTTCATGCTCAGAATAAATATCTAAACCCCCATGCTGCAGAGGCATCTTTTCAGAACTAGCATTTTTTTGTTGGTTTGCTGTTTCAGTCTTTAAGAACTCATTGCCTTCTCTTGGACTGAAATATGTGTGTATTCAGATAAAGCTCCCTGGCTCTGGCAGCAGGTCCCTCCAGAACACCCTTTGGTGTGTCCATGTGGCATTAGGTCTCACCTCCCATCCCTCCTTACCTTTGAAAAACATATTTGGCCAAACACAGCCACTTTACCCATGTCAGTGAGAACCTGCAAGGCTCAAGAAAATCACCTGAGTGAAGTGCTTTTAGTTCCAGGCAATGAACCAGGTTCCCAACCTGCACCCTGTGATTCACTTGTGCTTTGACTGCCTTCACATAGAACGTACTGGACAGTGTTACACTGCTGCCTTGAGTAAACCTGAATTTTATTCTGTTTTCTCTCCCTCTCTCTCTCTTCCCTCTGGCCCTGTTTTGGCACCCAGGATCATTTTCTCTTTGACAAGCCAGTGTCCCCTTTGCTCACATGTGCTGGGATGGCACGTGACTGGCCAGATGCCAGAGGAATCTGGTAGGTTGGGTGACCTGCAGGAGCCCGTGCGTGCTTTAAAGGTTGTGTTACAAACCTCCTTGCTTGTCCTAACCTTGCAGCCACGCTGTCCCCGTGCTCATTGCATGTCCAGTTTGCTTTAAAAAACAAAAATGAAAGTTTCAACTCATAGGGCTGAAAGCAACTCTGACATTGCAAATAATCCGGACAGAAAGGACAAAAAGTTGAATTTCCTGTTTTGTTCTAGGTCTGTTTCTGCTATCACAACACACTAGGTGCCTTTTGTGCCCAAGTGCCATATTTTCTCAGAGATAAGGGATAACAGCCCTGAGAGGAGCACACACACCCACCAACAGAGGGTGGGGAGTGCACAACACCTGCACCCATCCTGCTGTGCCTCTAAGTATTACCAGAGCCTTTAATGATGAAAAGTTAGGCAGAAAGGATTCTGAGGAATCACCTAGCAGTGAAACCTGGGTCACCATGAAAACACAGTGACCAGCTGGAAAGCTGTGAACATTATTTTTATTTCAACAAGCTTCCTGTTAAATTCAACAAGATGCAGGTCCTCTGGTCCCCATCTAAATCCGAGGAAGAGGAAAAGGATAAACCTTGAGGCATACCACCCATTGCCTCTACAAACAAACAGGAGAAGTACCAGCAATATCCAGGGATCTCCCGAGTAAAACAGACCTGGGTTTTGGCTTCTTTTACACATGAAATATCAGGCAGTCTGGGAAAAAATAAAATCAGAGTGATTCCAAAGTATTTCTGTAAGCCATAATTTGAAAATCTGCCTTCTCTTGCAAGACATTGTTGTCAAAGAGAGTACAGGCTCTGGAAATAATTCTGCTTTTAATGATTGTGACCCTGTCCTTGTTATGGACTGCAGAACTACTCCCACCAACATCACCAGCAGCAATGGCACAGTTCAAATGCGTGTTCCTTAAAGCAGTGGGGAGACTTGGTTAATTAAAGCGGGAGGTGAGTCAGGCCAAGCTCAGACTATTTGTAAAACCTTCCCCTGAGCATCTGTATGTGACTGGGGAGGAGGTGACAGGACCTCGGGTGACCACAGTGCCGGGGCACAGGATGTTTACACCTGCTCAGTGCTGCCCTGGCCAACTCCGAGTGCAGAAAGGAAAAGGAGATGCAGGAAAAGGCCAGCTGAAAGTCAGGCTCTCGGTGATCTTGAACTTTCACTTTCATGTGTCTCAAGCCTGCTGATATTTCACTGTTGGCACAAACGAGTCTGATCCCATCAATCACCCTCTGCTGCTGTAGAAAGGCTGTAGTAGGAGACAGGGAAAGTGGAGAAGAAGCCAGGAAAAGTGACCTAGGGTATGACACACCACTCAACAAAGCTGGCCATGACTGTCTGAGGCAGGAGAGGCTTTTCAGGCGTCTCTGCCTTGCCTGGCAAACCAGCAGTGTGTGGGAGCAGCATCTGCAGTCCCGGACACGGCACGTGAATGATGCAGCCATCCAGCTCTGCCCAGTGACACGGAGGGCACTGGGGTCTGATTTAGGGGAGAACACAACTGAGGAGGGATGTATGGCTCGGCCCCCAGCAGCATGTGAGTGCCTGGGTTTTTCAAGAACAATAAACTTCATCCCTGGTGACAGAGGATGCAGAGCTTGCCTTCTCCCTTGGCTGCACCCCCAGCTTTGCTCGTGCTGGAGGACAGCACATTCTGCCTCACCCAGCACTGCAGCAGCACGGTATGATCAGGAAACTGCTTCATGCTCAGCCCAAGTGACCCGTGTGATGCCACTGGCAGGAGGGAACCAGCAGTGAAATCAGCTCAAATCCCTCACCACAATGTTATTTCTCCACACTTATATCTCTGCTGCACTGAAAGACTGAGATAAACCAAGGACACTGAGAGCTCATTTTCAGGGCTGGCCTTTTTAAAGACACTCTTTTTTTTTTATATATTATTTTTTCCATCTCTCAACCAGGCATAACAATGAGAAGACGTTTCTCATCTGGATTAATGAAGAGGACCACACCAGGGTGATCTCCATGGAGAAGGGTGGCAACATGAAGAGGGTGTTTGAGAGGTTCTGCCGTGGTTTAAAAGAGGTAGTATCTCAGTGAGTTTATTATTCTGTTTGTTTATGAAGGTCAGCACTGCTTACTGTGGTTCACACTGAGCTGACATCTCAGGGAGCAGCAAAATGAAATAACACCACTCCACACAGCAGCCCACACTAAAGCAGTTAAAGCAGGAAACATGGGCAAATTGGTAACTGAGCTGTAGGGAAAACAAATAAATATGTCCTTTTTTGGTCACTTTGGGACTGGGACTCTGGGAACTCATAAATCAAGCATTTTACTCAGATTGCTTGATTTGCTTGCATGAGGAATCTATTTGGCCCAGCCTCCTGGTTCTCATTCCTGACGGTGGGAGCCAAGTGGAGGCTGCTGAGGTTGTGCACAGGACCCAAGGCTGAGGGACCATGACCACTTTGGGGGAAATATGAGGGTGTGTGATTAAAATACTTAGAACTGATAGCCCAGGATCCTAGATTTTATTCTGGTCTAGCTATTCGCAGTGATAAAAAAGGTTTCATGAGATGGTGTGTGTTTTAAAACAGTTTTGTCCAGATGGTCCAGGTATGACTCAGGTTGTCTCTGGGCCCAGTGCAGTCCTGTGAACTGCACAGAAAGAGCTGATCTAACAGAGAAAGAGGACTTTACTCTGTCCCACAGACAATATCATGGAACTCTGAAATGGTTTGAGCTCGAAGGGACATCAATGACAAACTAGTTCCAAGGCCCTGCCATGGACTAATAGGGCTGTGCATCTCTTCTTCATCACTTCACACCTCTCAGCCAAAACAAGCAGGGCCAAGTAGGGACAGCAGGGAGTACAGACTCCTCGTTGTGGAAGCAGAGGAGCTCAGAGCACCCACAGGGAAGTTTGAGTATGGAGTGGGCTTAGGGACACAGGAAAACATCCCTGATGGATGGTCCTTGCCCATCAGGGAGGTAACTGAGACCTGGCTGGTTCCCAGGGCACACCTGAATATTCAGCTCTATTAGCAGGAGTCTTGTGAGGACAAGCTGATTTATGTATCCAGTTCTGCTCAGAAGGAGAGGAGAACTGAACTGAAATTGTACTTGAATTGCACAAGAAAGCCTGGGAGGAGCAGATGAGTGAACAGAGTACCAGCCTATTCAAAGGTCAATAGATCCTTGTGATTTTCCTGCAGACAATTATTGTGTTCTCCTGTCTAATCTGGTCAGACCTACTAATGAAAAGCACTATATACAAGCTGTGCTGTCTCCTTATAAGAAGTGTGCCTGTTAATACTGGGCATTAGAGGCCAATGTCCTCCCTCAGGAGTCAAGGCATCACCTTGAAAATTACACAAAACTCAGGTTCAGCCTCTTGTTTGCTTCAAAGTCTTTGAGTCCTTTGAGATAGATTGTTAGCTGCAAACTCGCTCCAGAATCACCAAATTAAAAACAAGTTGCAAAAGCCACAATTCTTAAATGAAGGCATGGGTTCATGGGCTAAGGCTTTACAAGAACACCAGGACAGGGGAGTTTGTGATGAAGTGACAAAGAGTCTGAAAGGTAGTGGTCATGACAAAACGATGCAGAAATACCTGGTGAGTGCAAACACTTGTGTCACACCTAAAGCAGACTGCACCCAGGTGTGACCTCCTGCCACTCCACTGGTGACAGTGCAGCTCATCACCAGCACAAACACGCCGTGAGAAGAATCCCAGCTACCAGCAGACATACTAAAATGAGACATTTACATGTTGCCCTTTTTCTTTTCCTTTTGTCTTGCCACCACAGGTGGAAAGACTAATTAAGGAGCGCGGGTGGGAGTTCATGTGGAACGAGCGCCTGGGGTACGTGCTGACCTGTCCCTCCAACCTGGGCACGGGGCTGCGAGCCGGAGTCCACGTGAAGCTGCCCAAGCTGAGCAAGGTACGTGGCCCACTTGAGAACCCAGTGACACAACTCAGCTCTTCTGATTTACAAAGGAACAGATGAAAAATGACAGCTCAAGGCGACTGCACATTAGCAGGAAGCGTGTAATGCACGACTAATTGGGCACGCTTTAATTCTGCAAATTATTGCCTTCGTTATGGAAATTAGTGTGCTTGGCAGGAAGCTGCCAGGACGGGCTGTAATCCCAGGGCTGAGGGCACTCTGCTGTGCTGCCTGTCCCTGTGGTGATGGTGCTCACCCAGGGATCACAGTGAGCTCACAGCTGTTTGCCCTGACAGGACCCCAGGTTTCCCAAAATCCTGGAGAACCTGCGCCTGCAGAAGCGTGGCACTGGCGGGGTGGACACGGCAGCCGTGGCTGATGTGTATGACATCTCCAACCTGGACCGCCTCGGCCGCTCTGAGGTAACCTGTCCTTTTTTGGTGGGGTTTTTTCTATTTTTTCCCATTTTTCCCCCTTGCTTTTTATCTCAAATCTGTGCTGCCATGAGTCAGTTTCCCTCTGGCTGAGTTTGCTCTGCTGACCTCAGTGGATCCACAGCAATTTTTACTCCTGGTGAATCTGGTCCAGTGGAAATGCTTATTGAAAGAAAAACTATTAATGTGTATGAAGGGCTTGATAAATACTCCTGTTATGGCAATGAAAAAAACCAACCCTGAGCAAGTTGCACAATGTGACTTGCACCACAGACTGAGGACTTCTGTAAGGGTGTGGAGGTGCTGGAAAGAAGCAGGGATGGAGTCCTAACCCACCCAGAGAATCAGGCACTAAAGTAGGACTTGGTTCAGGGCATTTTGTTCCTTTTACTATTGAGCCATGCACTTCGTCCATGGTTACACAGCAGGACAAGGCTTTCACTCCTCAGTAACTGAGGAGTAGGTGCCCTTTTCACCTGTCCTGTGTGGTTCTGAGCAGAGGGCAGAGGAGAGAGGGCTTCAAATGAGAGCTAGGTTAAACCAGGGTGAAGAGTTAATTGCCAGCCCCGAGCCCCCCCTGTTGGGCTGCTGCAGACCAAGGTGAGATGGGTTGTCCCAGACATTTGCTTCGAAGCCATTGCAGTCAGAGTGAGGATTCGTTGTGCCAGAGAGTGGAAACAGCCCTGCAGGCTGGTGCTGCTGCCCTCCTGGGGACCCCGGGTCCCACACCTCATTCCAGCTCCGTGTTCCAGTCTTTCATAGAGCAGAACAGCTCCTAAGAGCAAAGCTAAGGAGGATGGGGCAGAAGCAGCCGTGTCAGAGAGCTGCAGCCTCCCCCCACCAGCTCAGAGCCAGACCCTCACCACGGGGCTGTGGCAGCTGGGATGTGGGTGCAGTTCAGTCCTGGTGTGGCAGCCCAACACCCAGCCTGGTTCTGGGTAGGGTTTCATAACAGAAATAAAGGCCAGGTACAAAGCACCTGGTTACCATGAGACTCAGCTCAGTCCACAGCCAGCCAGAGCCTGCCCAGAGCCCAGCCAGGTATCCTGTGCTTTTTTGTTCAGAGGTGCCCCTGATGTCTCCAAAGCCACCGAGAGAGCTGTGGAAACTTTAAATTTTGAAGTTTGATGTAGGCACCTATGTTTCCTTGGGTCTAGAGCAAAACAAATAACAGCAAACTAAACAAATAAGAGTGAAATACTATTATGTCATGTTATTTGCAAAAACAGTCTGTGACAAGGACAACTATTAATACCTGAAACATCATCATGTGTGCTTTATATTAAATAACATCAATAATACAAAAGGATTACATGGCTTTATTGAGTCCTACTGACTGACAGCCTAAGCCTACAAATTTTTGCTTATATGAATATTTCCACTGAAGTCAGTGATGCCTCCTACAGCAAGGATCCAAAGGATTAAGCCAATGGATAAGATACAATCCCTACCCTGAAGATTCTGAAATCTAAATAAGACAAGACATACTCAAAGGGATAGAAATGTTTTATTATATTTTTTCAGTACATAATAAAATAAATTCCATTATGTAGTAAATGCATTTGCAGAACTGGATTATGTTCCCAAAGGTGCAAGATAAAATTGTTTGTATTTTTGCTATGTTTCAGTTACTGGTCAATGCAAACTTAATATGAAATTTGTTTTCTCCTGGAGGCTGAAAATTCAGACCTCTGATTTCCCCAAACAGCTGGTCTGTAAAAGACAATAAAATGAAGTGCTAAGCTGCTGAAATACTTTATAGTAGAAACAAATCCCTTGAAAATCAACTTCTGTCACAATAAAGAGACAATGGGATTTTAGTCCTTGCACTCTGTTTCAACAAGCCAGTCATTACAGGTTGCTAATGAACCATTTCATGAAGATTAAGAAATATCAGTGCTACAGCTTGCTGGCTCATGATGCCACAGGGCCTGTGGTCCTCACATGTCACAGCCTGTGCAGGAGCTCTGCTGGGGATGGGCAGCTGGTATTCTTCAGCAATTTTGGAACAGGTTACAAAGACACACCCCCCCCCGACATACAGAATTGCAGATTTTGGTGCTGCTCTGGGCCTGGAGCCAATGCCACCCCTGCCAGTGTAAATCAGGAGCTAAAACCAAGGAGTGCTCCATGGTGCAGAGCCAGTGTGAGTTCAGGATGAGTGCTCTGGTCCAGGGATGAGGGTGCCGCACCTGGCAGAGTGGGGAGGACACTGTTCCCTGTAGGGCCAGGGTCATCTCCTGGGGAAGGACATCCGTGGGGAAAGGACATCCATGGGGGAAGGACATCCATGGGGAAGGACATTCATGGGGGAAGGACATTAATGGGGGAAGGACATGGCTCTGGGTTGATGAGCCTAAAATGCCATGGTAGTCCCGACGTCCTCCCCATCCCAGCCACGTGAGGAACACCAAGCCTGTGCACTCAGGGCCAGAGGGAACCAGGACAATGAGCCTCTGCCATCCTCTCCTTGCACCAACATCCCTGCCAACTCATTCCCACGCCTCTGTGAATGTCCCTGCAGGCACAGGGAGTTGTGGGCTTGTTGGGCAGAACCCAGCAAGAGACCTCAGTGCTTCAGCAAGAGCTGCCTGGTGATGCTGAGGACACACAGCACGGCAGGGCTGTGTCCTCATCCTCCTCCGTGGAGTGTGGGAGCACAGTGTGCCAGGCACCCCTCCCCAGCAGACACCTGGGCAGGACCCTGCACCCTCGCCAGGTCACCTTTGGAACAGCTCTAAACACTTTATGTGACGACTTTTGTCTCTGGTTGCCCTGTCCCAGTGGGGGCAGGGTTTGGTGGAAGGAACTTTAGGGACCTAATTGAGAGTTAGTTTCTGGTGGCCCAAACTTGGGGTAAACAGGAGAAAGGAATTACTGTGGCTCTGCAGGATCCATCCTCCCTGTGCCAGAGGGTGTGTGGTCACCATGCCGTGACCCTCCTCACCCACAGCTTCACCTGCTGTCATTACTGTACAAGCCAACTTTCTATTGCTCTACTAACAGATGAGCTAAAGCTTCTGTTATGACTATTTTCTCCTTGCTTTGGTAGGTGGAGCTGGTCCAGATTGTCATCGACGGGGTTAATTACCTCGTTGACTGTGAGAAGAAACTCGAAAG
>JAWWTY010000088.1:8430513-8441320 GCA_035222235.1 Margarornis squamiger
TTGGGTTTTTTTTTTTGTTTGTTTGTTGTTTGTTGGTTTTACTTTTGTTTTGATGTTTTTTGGCCACTTTTAACATACATATGTCTAGGCATTGAATTGTGTTCATTTTAGAAAAGGATAACCTCTGTCCCATCCCTCTCTTTTGACAGTCCAAGGCACTCATAATCTGGAATCAGACTAAGCAAAAACCAAATTTAACTTTTAAGGTTAAAAACCCAAATCCACACTTTGACTAATGAATCTTTGATGTCAACCTTTTATAACAGTTTCTTCTTAACCGGGTAGAAAAGTGCCAATATCTCAAGAAATATTTGTACCAGAAAAGGTTATTTGTTCTTCAAAGCCTTGAGGAAAGGCAAGTTCTTACAGGAAATGTTTGTCCCATTCTTGGCGCAACGTGAAGTCGGACAGAAGGGAGAAAGCCAGGGGGGATGGAATCTTCACTTGCATTTCAACCTTGAAAGACAACACGTCACCCTCCTCAAGAGTCCATAATTTTATCTGAAAAAAAAAAAAAAGTGAGCACATATTAAATCCAAGGAATCATCGCAATGAATATTTTAAGATTTATACATGTTACACATTTCGGACTTCAGCAGACTTTCTCAGGAGTACCTGTGACATTCCAGATGCCTTTGCTCGTGCAAACCAGCCACACCTTGGCCTATGCCCCCTTCCCCTAACGTGACTCTTCCCAAAATACCCACTATTTTTTCCTTTTCTGTAAAGCAGGGCACCCAGAGTCAACAATATCCTGAAAAACTACTCCAACACATTGTTTTGCTTCTCTTGTCCCACACTTGTAGTATCTTGTCTTGATTATTTTGTGTCTGTTTCAAGTCATAGGCCTAAATCCTAATACTGAGAATTCAAAAGGAACAACCTGTACATAACGATGCACACACAAAAGAAGGGTTTGGCACATTCCACAAACCTGTATGGTGGAACCAGATGGGTACAAGAGAGTGCTTAGAATCAGTGGACTTAATTTCCAAATTGGTGTGAGAAATTGCTTCTCAAATCCCAGAGAGTTTTCACACATTTTAATTTCTAAGTGATACAAAATTCATAAGCTTTGTCATTGCTGTTGATTTTTTTTGATTGGAACAACCTACACGTGGAACTGACAGATTTGTCATCACTGGAATTCCTTGTGATTTGTATCTGCTCTCACTCAAGTCACTTATTGACCAAATGCAAGCATCTCTAAGCAAAGTTGCATGGCCTGTGATGTGCAGGATGCCAGACTGAAACACCACAACAGCCTTTTCTTGCTCCCAAACACCTCTGGATTGACATGATCTTAAATTGATCCGCCAGTCATTAAACTTTTTTCATAAACCCAGCCTTAACAGGTACCTGATTTCTGTCGATGGTTTGGGAAACACAAACTGCAGCTGGGTTAACACCAAGTTTTTCCAGCTGAACTATCTTGCTAGTTTTATTAACAGCATATTAACAGCTGGTTTTATTAACAGCATATTCCTCTATTAGAACAGGCTTACACAAGTTTCCCTGCTGATCTTGAGTTCATATCACTGATAGATGAAAAGAGAGATGCTTTGCTTACAGACTTTTGTAACCTTTTAATAGAAAAAGGGACGAAAGAAAAATATGTGAAAGGAAAAACATGAATAAGAAAAGCCTCAATTGGCCTTTTGAGAAGACAGATGGAAAAATATGGTATCTAAATTGTTCTCTGACTGGCAGTGTCCCCTTGGAACTATCACAAGAGGATGCCCTGCTACTCAGAAATCTCTGCAGAGCTGGTGAAGGTGGTGTGTTGCAAACACACATGCAGTAAAACATTGCTTTTCCTCGCCCAGCTCTCGTGGTGGGGCACAGCTGAGGTGGCTGTGCAGTTACCCCACAGTGATGCACTTACACCATCCAGGGTCCTGGTTATTTCCCATCCTGGTTTTGCTGCCAGGTGTGCCAGTCCTGCTACATTGCTGTAACTCAAATATGCCTGAAACACAAGAAACATGTCTGAAAATGAAGGGGTGAAAGCACATTTCACTAAATGCTTCAGAAATGAGATGCTCTTTTTCCTCCTGTTTCCCCTCAACTGCAAACAAATGTTTCCTTTCCTTATAAGTGAAAACACAGCCCAGTAGTTTCTGCATTAAACATTTCCAATGGGTAGCTTATGTGCACACATGGCTGTTGGCAAAGCAACCTTAATTAAAGAACAACAAAACACTACTTTTAGCTTCTCCAGTTATAAAGCAGTGCAGAAAAACTGTGACCATTAGGGAGATGATACAGGCAACCTCTCAGACCACTAAATTAATGGCTTTGTCCATCTTCCTTCTAAGTAATCAGAATCTACCAGAAAATTAACCTCTTCTTTGCTGTCAAGCTGTGGTCCCTCTTGGCAATCGCTTTGCACATCAGGCTCAGAGCAGGGAAAGTGCAAATATATCCATTATTTATGCTTGGCTACAGTGGGTGGAGTTCTCATTTAACCACCATATAAAAGAATACAGCCTTAGAGTCTTTAATGACAGGTTCTAATTTCATAGTAAATAAATCTTAGGTAAGCCATTTTTATCCTTGTTTGCATGTTTACATTCATAGTTTTTCAGAAAAAGAAAGATGCTGCCTCACACAGTGGAGATGCCTCTCTTAACATCAAATCACTTCCTGCATTATAATTCTCAACTACTTATTTTTTCATGTCATGGAAGTAGATGAATGAAAATTTCTGTGAGCCACTGAGTTCCTAAATGCAATGAAAATTTAGCCACAAAAACTGGACACTGAGAAGTTGTCTCTAAGTCCACCTAAAGTCACGTTCATCAGTATTCCCTGCATGACACAGGCACAGCCTATGGCCTAACAAGTGTAAACCAGAAATATGTGTTACTTGGTGCAGAGTATCAGGGAATGAACACGTGATTTCACCTCTCCTTCCCATAGAAACAAAATTTGTGCTATTCCACTGTTTGTCTCTCTGTTGGTAGCTTTCCCCCCAGTTTTAGCATTCACAGGAAGGTTTCCTTACAGCAGTTTTTTTTAGGAATTGAGTGGCTGGATAAGGGGCAACAACAAAACCACAAATTAATTCCTCTGCAGGAGAATTCAGCTTTTCTAATAGAGATATAAATCTGCAGGAGACCTTACAGCTCACCTGCGTAAGAGACCACTTGTTAAATGTGTCTATCTTAAAGACATTATTTTATCTTTTCTATTAAACTTACTCTTAAATCAATAGTAAACCACCTGCTCTGTGTCTTTAGAAGAAAAATCCCACCATTTTCCACATTTACCCATTCCTCATGACTATCATAATACAGTACAGGATATCCACCTGGGGAACCGAAACAGCCTGTGCAATGTTTTACACACCCAGAAAAGTGCAACAAACCTTTTTATGCACCTACAGATTACCTGGGTGCTTCTCTCCCAGGGCTTGGAAGGTTTTTCTCCTTTAGCAGACAGCATGCATTTTCTAAAACACAATTAAAAAGAGAAATAATAGAATAAATTTATTCTTTACACTCATTTCCAGGTATGCTATCACTTTCTATAGGCCTAAGTGTCTTCTAAATACAGGTATTTTATCAACTTTTGGATGCAAAGAGAGATGGAGAAACAAAATTACCTGTGAGACAAACTAATTTTGAGAGAAGTAGCCTCTAATAATTTCAGTGCAACTGAAATTTAATTATTTGGAAATTTAAACCATATAACAGGCATATATATATTTTAAGGGGACTTAGATTATTTAACAAATAATCAGGGTTTTTTTACAGGATACATTATAAAATTAAGCTTTCAACATCAAGTCCTCCCTGTAACCCAGCTGTACCTGGCGAGCCGAATCCTCCTTCGGGCAATGGCCCCGTGGTATCTCCTCATACCATCCTGCACCACAAGCAAACCAGACAGTGACACATCTGATTATTTTAGAATAAAGCCTAAAAAAACACAACTAAAAATTATTTATTACAGATGAACAAATGCCAGAGAAGTAATACAGGCAGAAAACCCCTGTACTCTGTACCTCACCTTTCCCCAGATTATCCCAAGTCAGTGGTTTACTTTTGCCTTGGCAATATTCCCTTGAATTTGAAAAAGACAGTGTGATAAAAGAGTTGTATCACAGTTGCGTCCTCCTGGTGGTCTTTGGTCCTAAACCCATGGCAGCTGGGCAGTGAACCACACACATTCTACTCTTCCTAAATGTGCCACCCACCAAATAAGCTATTAATCCAATTTATCATCATCTGGTGCCCAAGGCACAAAGGAAGCATGGAAAAATTCTATTCTTTAAAGTCAGTTTTTCCTCTTGGAACAGCCTGCAATGTGCAGTAGTGAACCTTACTGCCTCAGTACATAGGAGACCTTGATTTGTTTGTCCAGTTGCCACCCTGTAAATTATAAGATTCCTTAATGTTAAATAACCATTTCATTTCTGCCCATGCTGGCCCCCTCAAATTGTTGTAACTGGAGCAGGAAGGGCAGTGACAGGTGACAACAACACAGCAAATAATTCCACAAAGTATTCAAACTGCTTCAAGTGCTTCATGAACCACTTTCAGGGAAACTCATGGTGAGATCTCCATGCCAAAGGAACTGGAAAGCCCACCCACCATGGGATTTGATTCCTGCACTCTTCTTAATTGACAGTATTTCTCCTCTTTGTGAAGGCTTTAGGAAAATGACTATTCACTGAATACTGCAGAGTTTCATCTACAGTCAGTGGACGTTGCACAAAACATATAGACAGGTGGAGAAAATCCCCAAAAGGCAGATTCCTCTTCCCTGTCCACCAGCTATCTACAGAATTCCTAGTGATGACTCCCCTCCACTGCCCCTCTCAGTTTGGGAAGACTGAAGCTAACAAGGGCAAATCTCTCACTCAAAGGCAAACATTTCATTGAGAGGTTTTCCCTTCTGCAAGAAGATGCCTTTCCTGCTCAGTCCTTGCTCCCCCAGCACGGCTGCAGCGGCACACACAGGGTGCTGGGCTGGACCACAGCACCTCAGACCTGCATCCCTCCTGCTCCTGAGGCTGAGAGGAGCTCACCTTTGTCGTGGGTCTGACTCTGGGCAGGGGGATCGGTTCTCCTTTGTCATTCACAGCACTGAAAATGAGGAATGCACTGTTGATGTGCCGTGGCTGGTCCTTGACCCACTCCTCACAGCTGTAAGCCTCAACACGGACCCCAACCTCCACACTGAAAGAAAAGTTTAAATTAATTATTGAACTACTGGAAGTGGTGCAGAAGAAGCCCTGAGACCCCCTAAAAAGGACTGCAGTGCACCCAGGTGTGCAGGAAGCCTGACTGAAATGCCTTCTGTAGCAAACCAAATAAATTACCCAGTCTGGACAGACACATTTCAGAAATAAAATAAAAGGTGGCAGTACCTAAGTAGCATTATCAAAAATATCAAAAAACAGAACCCAGATCTGTCAACAGATACCAATATGGGAAGATCCCAGCAACAAGCTGGAATCTTCCGAAGAATCAGGAGCTCTGGGGCCAACTCAGCCCTTGCAAATCCCTGAGTTTCAGAGGAAAGTTTATTGTCTGTGTCTGCAGAAGTGAGATTTGGTTTCAAATCATTCTCTGATTCTCTGAAAAGATCTTTAAAATAGAAGTCAGAGAATAATTTTTTTTTAAACCTGCCACTGAGAAAAACAAAAACAAACATAAACAAACCCAAATGGGAAAAAAAGGGCACATATAGACAGTTTTAGATATAGATACGTTCCTCAAAATTCCAGCTGAAAAAATGATTCCTTCCGGAATCCAAATCCTCCTGACGGCTGAAGGCTGAATCACACAGTTCGGGGGGCTGCTGGGGAAGCCCAGGGAGACGAGAGGGTGAGGAGCCTCACCTGTCCTGGAAGGTGTTGTTCACAATCGCATTGAAGACGAGGCGGTCGCCCACAAAGGAGGGTCCCCAGAACTTGAACGTGTTGACTGATTTCAGGATGGGATATGCACGACAAAGGCGGCTGAGAGAGGAACCAGGAGAGAAATCAGAACACACAGTCATGCTAAAGAACCTCCTTGGTTAGGTTTGGGGTGGAAAGCGATGAGAGCCACAAGGTTTGCTTGGCCCAGAAGGGCAGTGCTTTGCACTCATTTACTCCATACCCCACTGGAATACAGTGACCATGTTCAGCCCCAAGAGCACATAATTTGAGATTCAAACATAATAATGCCAGTTATGTCAAGCTGTTTCCTTTTCAACACACTTTACAAACACCAATTAATTCTCACGGCTTGATACTACCCTCTTTCAGAGCCAGGCCATGAATCCCTTACCTACAGAGTAACCACTTACTTCAGAGTTTCATTAATTTCTGTATGGCTGCATGGGGAGTACGTAAAAATGCCAGATCATAAAGCCCCTGGACAATTAAAGGAAACCTGAGCAGAAAAGCTGAGTACCAGAAACAGTGTTCAAGCAAAGCAATGTCAGTCTATCCTTTTTGATATTTGTACTTCTTTTTTTTGCTTGTTTGCCAGCATGCCTTCTGCTGGTGTGATAAGAAACAAGAATAAAAAAAACTACTCATGTAGTTGCCAAATGTGGTTTGTGTAAATGGGGTCTAGTTTGCAAGCTCTCTGGAGTGGGCAAAAATTAGGTTTCCTCATCAGTTCTAAATGTAGCCAAATCCCTCCACTTTCTACTGGGATCTCTGTGCATCACACAAACAGAGAACAATATACAATAATGCCATTTATTTTTAGACTCTAAAAAACATGCTGTTCTCAGTGAGAAGCCCATGTGCACATCTGAGAATAGATTTTTCATTGTGCAGTTTTCATATCTGAAAACACAGTTTTCTAGCACTCCTAGCTTTTAACTCAACTGCACTTTGAAAACTAATGTACCAGTATTGTTAAATGCACACAATTATCTGTAGCTCATTAATTGGCTGGTACATCCATTTAATAGTCTAATACATTCAAATTACTTTCTAATGAAATTAAAAACAACTTGCTCTTCTGATTTAAGATGCTAAACATTGATTTTATTTGCAATGTTCACTATAAAGATGCAAACACAATATTATTGAAAATGAGAGATGAACAAAACAGAAATCTGGCATAAACATTCAGTTTTCCATTGAACAGCATGCCCTGAATGCTTTTACTGCAAGTAAAAGAAGTAAGAAAAGGCATTAGTTCCAACTAATATTACTAATATTCAGGTAGTTTTATGGCTTTCTGCAAGATTTTCATGTATTGTCCAGCCAAAAAAGAGGTGTTGGGGACAGGGAAGAGGGAGGGTGACTAACCTTTAATATACCCTTAGAAATGTTTGTCAAGGGTTATTCCTCCTCCTCCTCCTCTGTTCCTCCATCAGAGTTCATGGCCATGGTCCCTCTTACCTGGCACCTTGAAAGGTCAGGTCTAGCTCTGAGTGGCCTCATAAAGGGTCATAGTGAGACTGGTTATCTCTAAAGCAAAAAGCTACAAAATCTCTGTTTCCAACCAGACTCTGACAATAGCTATTATTCCTGAAATATTCACCATGACAAATCATGTTTGACATTCATTAGCTCAAACAAAATTTGTTCAATACTCAATTTGCTGATATTTTCCTTCCCTTTTTAAATCTAAATGTGACTCCCTCTAGGTAAAATTTATCAGACGAAAACAGGCAAATGTTTTGGGTCATATTACGGCAAAAACCTGCAACAATCCCTTCAAGCCAGTGGAACTGCACCCTGGGGTAAGGTCCATGCACTGATGTTACTAAGACAAGCTGTTTATCCAACCACTACAGAAAATCTGTTGTTATCAGTACAACTACTGGCGACAAATCAAAACCACATGAATAATGAATGGCCAGGCCATTTAATTATTAAAGTTAAAAAGCGAAAACATATCTAACATCCCTGCAGTGAATTGGGTCACTTGGTAGGCAAGGAGAGCTCAAACTGAAACTTGAGTGGTGCTTACAAAGAAGCTTTGTGCAGTGCCCAAGAATGGGAAGGGAGAAAAACAGCAGTCTGACTCCAGGAGAGGAGGAATTAAATGATTTTATGACGAGAAGTGTCATAAAAAGTACTTTGTACTTTTTACCTGGTGATGTCAGAGCTCTTTAAGCTGCTAAAAGTCCTACAACCCATAGGATGTGGGACTCAGAGAGACTGAGAGGACAAGTGACTTGCTGAAGGGTATGCATCCATCCTGTGTGCACACCAACAAAACAGAACCTGTTTATTCCAATCTTTTTTCTCTGACTCACTTTTCTTCTGGCACAAGAACCTTCAGAGTAACTTCCAGAAGGCTGTTCATTTTTGGACATCACTTGACAGGGTATTGGTTTTATCCTGATTTAACAGCCAGCTTTGCTTTTAAAACACCGTACCAACCACAGGCAGGGCAGGTTTCTGCTCCTGTGTCCAATGCTGACTTTCTGCAGGTTCCCAGGAGGATAACACAGCCTCTTGGCCTTAGGGTCTGCATGTGTAACAGGGTAATATCTGACTCTGACAGTGGCTGTGGGAGCTGTACCACATAAATAGCTCAAAGGCCTCCTGCAACGTGAGCAGGAAGAAAAGTCACAAAGGTCTGGGTTTGTTTTCTTTATGAAATAAATCCCTGTGAAACTCTTAACACCAAAAGCACATCCATTAATAACCACGTGCAGAGTCTGTAGTGGAGGAAGTACCTTGCTGATATACTCGCCACTGTCTCCATCCATGCCATGATCTGGCCACCAAAAGTGTTTCCATGATGGTTTGCATGAGGAGGCAGGACAAGCTCAGTATTCTGCACATGAGTAAATTCAGTGGAAACTGCACCTTCCTCTTCAAAAGTATCTGAAATACAGTAGCAATGTATAAATGAATTCTTTCAGCAGAAAATACACCCAGTGTGCACTGAAGTGTGCATTGGCTTCACACATGGTGAAAGTAAGAAAAACAGGGAGACATGGAAGAGCCAGAGCCCTGTTCATCACTTATTCAAATGTCTGTCAAAGCCTTAGTCACTGTGTGTGATGGGCCCTGTGCAAACGTGTCTCACTAAGGTTGGAGTAGGACATGATTATGTCATAACTTATGACAAATTGTGATTACCTGAGGCAATACAGAACAGACCAAAGAGAGAAATAAGGATCTGAATCAGTGATCACCTTCCATTATCTGAGCATTTCCAGTATCACTATCAAATGTTTAGCCATACATCCTCACTCTACTCTTTGTTCCTCTCCCTGATGTTTTGCAGAAATAGATTTAGGCATGAGATTATGTCAGTCATTTTAGAAGTGCATATCTGTGCTAGAGCTGCTTGACCCAAACTGTACTTCTGACTTTCACCACTATTAACTAACTTTATGATTATATAACTGTGTGGAAACGTGTGATGTAGCTTGTACTTTGGACCTACTTAACTTGTTGCCTGAGATCCACTCAGCAGACAAGCATCACTTTCAGGGTATGATTTGTACCTATTTCGCTACCTAGCAGCCTTTACATGCAATGTTCTCTCATCTCGTTCCCCTATTTTGCTTGTAAGAAGGTGAATTAGTGCCACAATAACACACTTGAAGGAAGTTTCCAGGAAAAGCAGTGGAGACAAAACCCATCAGCCTCTGATTTGCCTGTCATGGTGTTCAACTGTACCCTGTGAGACAAGTACAGTGACGACAAATACCTTCTTTGCTTGGAGCAAACAAGACTCTTCAGTTCTACAAAGCATTGCTAAATTGTTAAGACTAGAATCCGTGCTTACAACAGGTTTAATCTCTCCTCAGCAAAACCACATAATACCTGTTATTTATACATGGAGCTACATTTTCCAAATACCAGCCTATTTTCTTAACTGCTGTGAATAATTTCTTTTGCAGGGGAACACAGTGACTTTTGAGCACAACTCTCTTCAAGAACAGAAATTACTGTCAGGAATAAAGATGAATCTGTTTCTTGGTTCAGCTTTTTTAATTTGATCATTAGGTGTTTAAAAAAATGGGTTTTACCTGTTTTGACCTCTATGTTATGAAATTTCTCCTGCTTGTTGGGAATGATCTCAGGGCACAAACATAGTTCTTAGTGCATTCTTCAAGTGCATGGACATAAACCTGAGTGAATTTTACCCTTTTATCTCCACTATGACCTGTGCCACAGGACTGCATTACTGTATTGCAAAGCTGTGTGTGAGCTGTTAAACCTTGCACATGGAACCTACGTGAAGATCTGTATTTCACATCCATTTAGTGCTTGCCTGGCCTTCAATCCTGCATTTTTAAATCTGGAATTTCTGGCAGACAATGAAATGCCACTTTATTAGAACAACTGTCTCACACAGACCCTCACAACCCCAAGAAGATCTACATGCTTTGTCTGCTTTTCCACTCCCTTCCTGCTGCCCACAAGTCTTGTGTTCCACTCTCTTGTGCTGAGTAGAGCAATCACCTTGCTTGTCACTCTCCTGCATGAGGTTCTGAAAGACCTGGAAATAGCCCAGTCGGATTCTCCTCCTCTCCACAGCCAGGCTGTGCTCCAGGTGGTCTTCTGCAGACAGAAGCTTTACAGGTTCTAACTCAGCCTATGCAAATGAAAAAACACAACAGTTCTTAATTTCACAATCATATCTAAGTGCACTTTGAACTTAGAAAGGCATCAGCATTTCCTACAACCTTTTGCTATCAGCTGTCCAAGATGACAAGTTTATTAATACAAACAACCTCAGAGTTTAAAGTTTGAGAGGTTCTGCATTATCCTTTCAGAATCATTCATTAAAACACAATGAAAAAGTGCTTTTAGCTTTTAAATACAAACATCCATGAAAGCACACAGAGTTTAAGACACTCCTCATTTAAGGAAAAAAAG
>JAWWTY010000088.1:8461054-8480894 GCA_035222235.1 Margarornis squamiger
AACAGCAACCAAACAGAAGTTTGGACTAAAACTGCAAAGCTGTTGTCTGTGCTGGGGAAAGTATGGCTGCTCAGTTGAAAACAAGGTGGAAGGACAAATTCACAAAAATACTTAATGCAGAAGTGAACAAAGCTCTAATTAAATAAGAAACAGAAGAAAGCCGAATTTGCTTTGCATGTCAGTACTACTGATACATAAACATGCTCCTGCACTGCTGAAATCTTTAAAATATTAATGTTTGTTTAGGAAAGACTTGATTTGAGCTCTAGAAAGTCCATGCTCAAGCATGATTTTAGGATATTACAGTCCTACCTTCCTAATTTGCTGACGGATACTACTGTATTCTTAAACCTGTTTAAAATTAACAACGCATAAGGCTTAATTTCAAACCAAGGTGAACGTGTTGGGAAGACAAGAGTTTTAATATGCTGAGATGATCCATTTTCTCCTCTAAATTTGGTACTGTAATTTGTTTCAAATACGTAGACAATATGCAGGCATGCCCTCAAAGCAGTATTTTGAATACTTTTTCTTATTTTTCAAGTTGAAACATTATTTCAGTAATTTCAACAGACCCTCTGTACTTTGCTCTATGTACTCAGTTTTTACATCTGCCAAATAATGTCACACCTCAGGTAAGTGATGTATTTGACCCAGATCAGGGTGAAGTCCTACCCAAAAATGACCTTATGTGAGTGGTTTCATCCAAGCTTGAGCAGGAGAACTGGCATGACCAGCAGCCTACAGGACTGTGCCAACAGTAACTGGAAAATAGAGAGCTGTACACAGTAAAATATAACTCTAACTAATCTCTTTAATTTTTATAGTTGTTTTGGATCATTAAATCCTGAATTAGATCCTTAGTGTGAGATGTCAGTGTTGAAATAGTTTTTTGGGGTTTATTTGAAAAATGTGCTTTGTTAGGATTCCCATCCTTAATGCCCAAGCAACCCCAAGTGTGTCTGTGACAGGAGGCACAATTATATCGTCACTTACAGAGAATTAAAGAAAAATAGATTTGCCTGTACTTTTTACATCATTAAGCTGTATTTTACGTTCTTGAAATGCAAATGTGTAGGTCAATATTGAAGAATCCAGTCCATATTTAGCCACCATAACAACGGATCAGAGCTGACTAGGAAGTGGAGAAGACACTCAAAAATAATTAACTGATACAAGAAACAGAAATTGTTGCAATAAGGATCAGGTGAAATGTCATTTTGACTGGTAAGGGCAAACTAAAATGAATAAGAAACTCGGCACTGAATAGCAGTAGCTATTAGTCCCTCACTACATTACCCATCTAATTCCAAATGATCTGTACATGCAGTATTTCATCTGCCAGGCACAGAACAGGGTAAAATTCGAAAGGTTTTTAGGCAGTTCAAGAAGCTGTCCTTCTGATACATCCCTAAAGAAGCAAGGTTCCACTCCCTGCTTCCCAACTGGAATGATTAAAAATAAATACTCAGCCAATGTGTTTCTCATTGTGCATTCCTGTTGGAAGGGAAAGGAACAGCTGGATGTCCTGGAACATGGGACATTTAATCCTACATTAGGGGGAACAGGCTCAAAGTCTCTTTGTGACCTGTAAAAATGGCGCTTTGGGGTTTTTTGGGGTGCAGCTGCAGGTCTTCCTCATGATCAGGCTACTGAATATAACTCAATGCACACATGCAAATATCCAGGTATTTTGTTAATACACGCCATGCCATGTGCTCTGCCTTTGATTCGGAAGGTTCTTGTTCTTGCCTATACTAGACTTAGACGGGGCAGTAAAATCTGGGTGATGTGGAGATAAATAGGGGTATGAATACTGCTTTTCAGAGGCTTATGCAGCGTGTAAAATACTGGTTTCGCTAAGTTCAAAAGCAAATCACAATTTCAGCTGACTTCTACAAGGCCAGAGTATTTGCCAGAGTTCTCATAGTATGAAAGATTCTTTACTCCCTATTTCTGCTACTCTTAAGATTTAATCACTTCTGTTTTTAAAAATACTTACTTTAACCTTGTCTGAAAGACCCATGTACAGAATCACCATCTATTTATTTCTACATTGAAGAGCAAAATCTATCTAAAAACCCAGTGTAGAAAAAACTACCCTGCACCACTTAAAATAAAATCCCCCCCCAGAGCTGAACAAGTCCTGACATTATCAATAATGTTGTTGCATAAGGACAGATATAAACAGTAGTTACACTGCTCCTGATATGTGGAGCATAAGAAACGTAAGCAGGAGCAAGGATTCTTGGCAGTAGTCTTTTTTTCCACACTGATACTCTAGATATGATGAAAATCCTACAATTATTTGCAAGGAAAAAAGGAAAGAAAAATGGACAAGCAAAAAGCCCCGTGCTTATTTTAAAACAATCCAGGATAATTTGCACGTAAGATTGTTTTCTAATGGTTCAGCTGCAAATCCTGGTCTCTACAGGAGCCTAATTTAACTTGGGTGCAGCCTTGAACAAAGCAGTAGTGAAATCAGCTGCCGTCTGTGGGGCGACAGGGGTGTGAGAAATGTGGGACACACTGAGTAAATTATGTGCCTGAAATCATCTTGTGTAACATATTTTGATAGCAATAACCATGGCAATGTTGGCAATTCCATACAAGCGACTTCCTTGCACAGCTTGGGAGGTCGGACTCCCACCCTTCAAGGGTGGCTAACAGCACACTTAGCTGGTGTGTGAAGGGCTTTGGCACTTGATGCACAGCCCCCATCGACCTTGGTCCAGGAGCCAGCAACACCATCTGAGTGAAACGGGGCAGAACAGAGCCCCCAGGGATAATGGATAATACAGGTGTCAGCACAGGCTGCAAGGACTCCTGCACTCTGGGGACACTCCAGTGGTGCAAGTGACAACAGCAGAGGGTCTGAGGAAATTAACACCTGATTTTGTGTTTGTAAACCAAGTCAACAGTGGGGCTTCCAGCATCTTTGGAGACAGCAAAGAAGTGTTATCCAAAGGGAAGCAAATGAATGTGACTTTCATAATCACTGGGAATACAGTCTACAAAACCATATAATGACTATCTAGTTGGTGTTTACAACTAATGAAAGTAGTTCTTATGACTAAAAAGTAATGCTACCAGAATCTTTGATATTTTAACACAATTTTAAGCCTCTGAGAGTTTCATCTTTCAACAGCCCTAACAAGACAATGAAGCATTAAATCTTTTTTATTTCCATGTATTATACACACATTTAATATATGGAAATAAAAATAAGTTAGGAGACTGTAGTATTCCTTACACATTCCATTACATGCAGCGCCCATCACAACAAGCCCATCCCACAGGCTCCTTTATCACAAGTTCATGAAAAGAGATCCCCTTGCACATGGACATAGCACATCCCAGAACTGCTCCTCCTCTGTAAGTGGCTCTCCTGTACGTCAGCCCAAGGAGGAGAATTTGCCTTTTGTCTGTGGCACGAATTTCTGCTGAGCCACTTTGTGCCTGCATTGCTGATCATCAGCCTTTTCATCACTACAAACTGGAAACCTCTGTTTTCTTGAAGGAGCTGTGAATCCCTAGGAACTAAAGAAATGTACCATAATCTTGGCTGAAAGACACATGGGATGGCTTCCAGAAGCACGTCCTTTAGGTAGTTTTCTCCCTTCTGTTTCCAGGCTTCACATCTGACAGGCTGTCCCACTCATAAAATGGCCCAGACCTTTGTTCCTCTTCTGTTCATGGCAAGAGGTAAGATCCTCACAAGGCTAGTAGTCATAAGAAGTGTACTGCCACACTTTGGCTCAAAAAAGGCTGCTGACTGGGAAGTTTGGGGTGAATTAATTCTGGCAGACATGGTAGAAAACACACACCCAAACAGCAGCAGGGTGACCTGATTTTCTGAATGGGCTTGCAAAATACTGTTTATAACTAGGACCATGGACTCTTACTATTTGTTTGAGAATCAGATAAAACAGGAAACATAACTGTAAGTTGTTAGAAAGGGTTTTGGTGATAAGGACTCTACTGTATTTCCACTAACTACCACCCCTACAGAAGACCATGCTAAATAGAAAACTCATTTCCAAGGGCAGAAGCCCTGTCACTTTATTGCTAGATTCTATAGCAATTGGAGCTCACTTACAGTAACCTTATAGTACTCTATATAAACTGAGAAGCTTGTATCAAATTCAGGCTTCCATTTAAAATAGATATTGCAGATATTAGGCTTCAATTAAAGAAGAAAAATAACCTTCAGTGCTTCTTTTTTTTCTTTTTTTAAAGGCAAAGTATTAAAAAAAAATCCCCAAACTAGGTGAAAGTTATTACATTTCTTCAAAAAATTAAGATGAGCTTTCTTCTATTTCTTGAGACAGTACAATTTGTGATTCACAGGGTAGCTGGTATCAAACACAAGTTAATGAAAGCTCGTATAAGCAATTTTATTCCTATCCATAATGGCAGACATTAACAAAATCAAAAGAATCTATCATTTGAATTCAACTTAAAAAATAACTTATAAAGCAGTGATATATGCAACGTAAAACAGTTCAGGAGGGGAGAGGGAAAGCAAATTTTAACAATTAAAATGTAAACGTGGAGAAAAAAAAAAGATGGAATAGAAGTCCCTACTTCTCATTTCTACTTAAGATGTCATGTGATACTATTTTACAATGTCCTGTGGGTGTCTGGATGTGTGTGTGTGTGTTTCTGTGTCACACACACACACACGGGACACTGACCCACATGTCACACACAGACAGTCTTGCAGTTCCACCTCGGGCAGTTCTGTCACAGCACTTTTTAGAGTTGTCTCAAGCATGTTTGGGACCCACTTTCTCGACAAAACGGGGGAGATGGTAGGAAAAAAAAAAACCAAGTGGGTCTGATTGTGTCTGAGATCCTTTAGATAAACTGTACACTGGGACGAGTAATTTTCTTCTGCAGTAGCTCTCTGGAGGGGCCCAACCCACTGTGGTCTTCACGGCGACACTGGTGAGCAGGTCACACACTCATTGTCATGCTAGGGGAGTACTGGAAAAAGAGGAATCCACATTTTAACAATGCTTTTCCCCCACCCCAGCTGACTAACACCATGTCTGCACCACAGCAATGGGCTCAGATACCAACACACTCCTTGAGCTTCCTCCTGAATTTGTGCTGCAGCTTTGGCTATGGCTGTAGATCAATCTGTGGCATCGTAACTCCTGCTGTGCTTCTCTCATACACAAACACAGCTGCTGATGATAAAGGCAACTCCCCTGGAGGCTGTTGTGGTGTTAACTGCGTGATGTGGTAAACCAATACCCCACTGCTGCTCTCCAGGCCCCCTCCTGCCCAGTGTTGGCTCCTGGGGGAATTTAGCTGGGCAGGGGCCTCGTCTCAGGTACACTGGCTGCATTCATGGCTAGCTCAACCACAGAATATGCTGTGGAGCTTTTAATTACTTCACAGAAAGAGAGGACCAAAGATGTGTATGACTGTGATTAAATTAGGCTTTTGGTCTCTATTATTTTGTGTTACCAATTTTAGGAGGCAAGCTGCATCATTCCATGCTGACTTGGGGACCAGTGGCCACTCTACTTTGTGTGAACCAAAAATTCAGTCACCACAAAGTTACACTATTACAGGGACACAGCCTGAACTGCAGCCCTCACACAAACTACAGCTGCCCTCAGGTTAGCAGTACTTCATTAAAATAATCAACAGGACATCACAATGGCAAGAAAAAGTGCACATCTATACACCTGATTTGTTTTTAAATTGAAAACTGCAGACTGCAGAAGCACTTAATTTGACCTAAAATCCTCTAAGTAGAGGAAAATGTTCAAGTGCAAGAAGTATTGGTGTTTTGCAAACTAACAACAGAAAGTTAAATCTGCCTTTACAAAACCAGATATGCCATAAATATCCTGCTAAGGCTTGAGTTCCAAGTTGGCCATTTCCATGTGTCCATGCGTATGGAAAAAGCATTTTGGATGGGTCTTCCCTGCCATGTGAACTACACACAATGGACTCCAGCTCAAAGGCTTAAAACAAAGCACCTGCTCAAGTGATTCCCCAAATCTGAGCGCAGGTACCTGCGGAAACACTTTGGACAAAGAATCAAATGACAGTCTCAAGGTGTTTGGGATTTTTAACTTGCTATTAGCCAAGCACCTTTCCCCACCCCAACCAAAAGGCCTGGTGAACTGAGTAGCGAATCTGCCTGAGAAAGGACTTCACAATAATGCCTGTTCTGAGTAGCCACGCGGCAAAGTATGAATCAGAACGCAGGCGGTTCCCAAGGACGACAGTGTGACCCGTGTTGGAGAGGAGCTGGCACCTGGCAGCAGACTAGAATATAATAGCTGGTCTGCGTTACACAAGCCTTATAGGCACACACCTCAGCAGAACCTTGAGAAAATGGGTTCCCGGTTCTTACAGGCAGGAAAACAATATTCAGGAGCCCCCAGGATGCAGTAAGTGTCTGAGAACACCGATTTTCTCTGGGGTGCAGCTGATGTCCTCTTCTTCCCATGGCCCTGTTTCGGTGGCCAGGCTTGCCTGCCCCCAGCCCACCAACCTGAGAGTCCAGGGCTGCCACGAACAGGGATCACATTTAATGGAGACATTGTGGTTCTGGCAGGGATTGGAACATTGGTCTCTTTGGGTTGTACAGGCCCAGTTTTCTCTAACACTCCACACAACCCGAATGTGTGCCCACCAAGAGCCAACATGCAGAAACACCCTAAAAAACCCATCAAAATTTGATTCCCATGAAATTTACCATGGAATTCAATTGTGTTATGATCTACGAGAAGCTGTTTACTTGTTGTAATTTCTGAGCTACAGGTCACCATGTAAGAGTTAATGAAGTCACACTCCTATTTAGGGACCTAAGTGTGGATTTAGGAACCCAGCTTCAGGCACACGGGTATGGAAATACCACAGCCTTGCTCTGTGTTTCACACCACATTGTGCTGCCTCAAGCATTATCCATTAAAAAAGAAAGGCATAATTTGCCCCAGAATGAACACTAGAGGGAACCTTTGCCTTTTACAGCTCTAATAGCACACGGCATCTTTGCAACATGGGATCTACTGATGCTCTAATCACACACGTCAGTGTAAACCATACTCTTTTCATGACAACTCACCTCTTAACCCAGAAAAAGTTTATGCAGTAAATCTACACCTCCCACCTTCTCCAGCTTCATCTCCCCTTTGCACAGCAATTTTTATTCAAATTAATACCATAATTTTAGAAGCTGTTAGAAAACATGTGCTACAAGCACACTACAAAACTTGCAATGTCTCTTTTTTTTAAGCAAAAAATCAGAGATGAAAGTTCACAAAGTGAAAAAGAAAAGTGAATGTAATGAAATACTTACACTCTCACTCTGGAAAGGGTTTAGGAAGTTTCCACCCATCTCACTGTCATCTCTGGGGGTGCCAGGCTGGTTGCTCATGCTCATATTACTGGGAGAGTTCTGTTAAATAATAATTTAAAATACAGATGAAGTGCTGAAGGTTTCAGTTCACTTCCCAGCCTCATGAGGTGTGCCAAGTGCATGTTCCACACAGTGCTGTGGAGCACTCAGGTGCACCGTGCAATGCACTGGGGTTTTCAAGGATGAAAACTCAGCCCCTGCAGGGTTCTGCATGATTCACTCACTAATTTTAGCCTGTAAAGTAATGTTTTCTTCCCTGAAGCAAGGATTGTTTACCTATAACGCTCGTTTTCAGGTCACAGCCAGCATCTGCTTCTGCTGCAGTCAGGAAAATCTATAAAAGGCTGGAGCAGGTGTATGAGGAAGTTCTGTCACCACATTAAACCATGTGGTTAAACGCAGCCATGTCTGTGAGTGCGTGCCTAGACATATGTGAGTTATGAAACACACACTTGAAGGCAGACAGAGGGTGGATCTGGTCTGCACAGATCCTTCCAAGGGCCTGTCCCTGGGGTTTTTGTTCACTGTGGTCACAGTTTGCTGAAATGCTGGCAACCTAAAGCCTTCTGAAAATAATTTATTTTCTTCCCTTACAGAAGTGCACAACTATCTCTGCAACATTCAGGAAGAGAATAGGTGAAACAAAGCAATTGTCCCAGACGTTATTCTGAGTCAATAGCTCACATGTAATTGTTGTACATGCTACAATTAGTCAGGTGGTTTTACAAAGCTGATCTGCAGTCCCCTACCGTGCCTGGAGCACAGACAATTCCCTTTTCATCCCTGTTAAGACTCCTTCTTAGAGGACTCGTGATGGAAAAAGGTAAGTCAGGGAAAGGGAGGGGTGAAGCCATGAACTTCATGATCATGTGCTTACATCTGTCACCGTTCTTCCCCTGGCTGTTTTTTGAATCCAGAAAAGGTGAATGCAATATAAACACAAAATTACAAACATGACAATTAAAAGCCTAAGAGTTTATTAACATCAGACAATTAAGTTTGTTATTTGGGGAAGCCAGTAAATAGCAAATATTTAGGGACCCACAGATCAAAAAAGCTGAAACCTACTGCTTTAGCTCAGCCACAGGTCCTGTACCTTGAGCAGGAATTAGGAGAGTCCTGCTGCCTCTGTGATACAGGAGGTCACACCACACAACCATATCAGTCCCTCTGGCATTACAATCCATTAATATAAAGTTTAAAACCCACTAAGGCCTTGTCACACTTATTTTAATGACGTTCCCACACTTTTTAGCTCATTCCTGAGGCATTTACCCCTATTTTATCTTGCTCTGTGTGGCACTAAGCTTTGAAATTCTGCCATTGCTACAGCATGCCAGCACCAAAGGGTCAAATTCGTGACAAAATCCCTTTTATAGTGACTCCCCAGGCTGCTTTTATGGCCAGTGGGGTCCAGTACTGTGGCACTAACTGGGCTTTTCCAAACCAAATGAGTCTTTGATGCCTGCACAAATTCCATGAGCATTGCAATAAACACTGGATATTAATGTTTATTTGATATGCATAATTTCAGTTCATTTACTGCCCCCTTCAATCTACTTCATAAAAACTTTATGTTCTGCCATTCAGCCAGTTATATCAAAATCTTCTGTAGGAAACCCTGAATTCTGTGAGCTGCACTGATTCTGACTGAATGTATTTTCTAGGGACAACTCTGCTACACCTAAAATCAGCAGCATTTTTCTTTCAGTTATCTGAAAAAGACATGGAGAAAATGTCATTTCCATGGGTTATTCAAGAAGGTTACCATGTTATGAGACTTCCAGGTGAATTTCTGGACACAAGGTTTCAGAGCTCCTGATACCAGTACTAGCACATACTCAATACCTGTGAGTTGAATGCTGGCTTTAAAAATGATGACATGGAAACGGAAATGTTTGGGCTTCCTTTTTCTCCGTAAAAAATGCTGCAGTTTGCAATAAAATACTGAAGAAAGAGCATGGGCATTGATTAAAAAAGTGCTGTATGGTGATTATCTCATTGGAGAATTTTATTGAAGCCATCACTGCACAGCCCAGCACAGCCCAGCTGGGCAAAGTGGTCATTTCCATCCCTGACTTCCCTTTTCGTAGAGGCTGAAAAGGTTATAAAATGTAAGAATACCATCTACCAATACCAAACAAGCTCATTAATTGCCAAGTTAATGATGATCATGTATGTAGCTGTTTTATTTTTAAAGAAGTGATGCATTCAATCACATCATTTTTGTAGATGCAAAACCCCTGCAGGTTAAACTCACCAACTATTTAATGGTTGTGATACCGAAATAGTGCTTCTCCTGAAACTACTTCTAAATCTAGCTGTTGGAGACTTAATCTAATGACCTAATTAACATTACCCTTCAGAGGTGACAAAAGCAATCCTGCAACAACCTAAGACTGCCCAAAATTTACATTTAACTAGAACTGATTATAAGAACTGTTTTCATTTATCTTACTAATACTGAAGACTACAGCATGATAAATCAGATTATGGACTGGATACAGTTATATATACTATAATGAAGATGCATAACAAAGAGCTTTGTAATAGCGACAAAGGAAAAAAGTTTAGAGTGGAACATTCTAAGAATTTCAAATATTTGATCAGATACTCACTTTGGAAATACTGTCCATGTCTCCTGAGCCTTAAATTAAAATAGACAATTAATCAGTTTTAAACTGAAGTTGATCCAATACCTTCTTTTCATAGAAAATACATAGTGTAACAAACATTTTAAATGACAACCAGCTTAGTAAAAGTTTACAGTCAGAATTAATTCGATCAATTAATTTGGGACTACGCCACCTTTTCTGCATTACATGTACTGATGACAGTATCTCTTAGAAGAAAACAGATGATCCTGAGAACCAGAGGGACAGAAACCAAATGAAATTAAACACAGTGAGTATGAGACTATTGAAAATAATTTTTTTCACATGCTGTAGCTCTCACTCAGGTGAAGCCAAGACTAAAGGAAAGGAAATGCAACTTTAGCATGGATGTAGCAAGAAAAGCATATTTTAGCAGCAAAACTAGAACTGTTTTAAACAGGAAAGCTGTTTTAAAATAAGACAAATTCTGGAAGAGAACTGAATGCAAAACTAGAAGAGTATCCCAGGAAAACAATCAAAAAATGGAGCTGTGGGAGAAGACTGAAATATCTCACTATTTGATACAGCCAGGCAAATTAAGGCTGAGAGAGAATACAATTTCTCTCTATAAAAGCATCATAAACATAGATGTTATCAAGAGTTATTTTCTCGCGGTCCAAGGGATAAATTTTGGTGGAAATTGGGAAAATACTTCTTTCTAAACATCAGAGAGATATCCAGCAGAAGGGCTGTGGCCAAAAAAGCTGGAGAGCTTCAAGAAAATAACTGAGGACATGGTAGGTACATGTAAAATCATTCCACAGCTGTTTCTATTTAATTTTTCATTTTAGCTAAGAAATCATTCTCAGGCTGTAGAAAGTGACAAAGAAATTTGTGGCTGCCTTTTACACACGTTTTCATTGATCTGAATGCAATGTGCATCAATATTAATTAAAGCAAGAATCCATTTCAGTATCGAAATAGGCAAAGAAAGGCTGTAAAATCAAAAAGCGTCTTTATGCAAAGTAATCTAAAATTTCATGGGCATTCTTTCTTAAAAAAATAAAATTCTATTAGGAGACAGGTGCCTACTGATGCATTTTAATTGTTCAGAAAAAGTCTGGTGCTAAGTGAGGTTTGATGCCTTTTTTTTATTCTCACCATGTCTTCAAATTCCTCCCTTTGTCTCACTGATGCATAAACACCTTTTCCAGTTTTCAGGAGATCTTTACACAGAGTCACCCACAGGACTCCAAAAACTGGTCACAGAAAATGGCACTGTCATAGAAAATTCACCCTGCTGGCAATATTTACTGTCATTACCTAATGATCCATTCATGTGATGTGAATCCATTCCACCCAGCCCACTCATCGGTCCATCTGACCCTGGTCCCAGTGGAAACTACAAAAGGAGGACACATTAAAAACTGTACAAATACTTCTTAGACAACCTAATAAAGAGAAAATATTCCTCAAGATAAAAGAAAATAGACACCAGTAAAGGAAAAATTCCCAGTCCCAGCTCTGAATGAGAAGGGACTCTCAAGTTCCATTCAGACCTTTAAGAGGTCTTTCATGTGAAGGCTGAAAAACATCATTGTTTTTGGTCACTGTCATGATTTTTGGAGACTATCATTTTTGTAGGCTGGTCCATAGCTTAGGAATAATTTATTATTTACTTCAACACTTTGTGTATGACTTTCCAACCTGCTGGTGCTGACCCAGCTCTACTCTCACTGAAGTTACAGGGAGCTTCATAACTCTCTTAAATTATTAATGTAAGTCATTGATTAACAGCTTACAAACCCTGACTGCTCCGTATCACCTGTGCAACTTGAGCCATTCTGTCCAATTTCAGATACTAACCTTACATTTAGCTCTTCACAAAATTAAAGACATCAACATTATGGCAAAACCAATCTACCATTCTCTGCATAATGATTTACCACTATCTACATATATTTATTTTTAAATTCTACTGGCATTTTTTTCCAAAGGACCATAACTGAAGGGCCACCCATAAAAATGGGAAACTTAGCAATAATGACACCTGATGGAAATGCAGTGTTTGGATAAAGAAAAGGCTGCACAATTCAAAGAAACATATAGCTAAATTCATATTTACATTAGGTCTGTTGGGTCCAGGAGGTACAGCGTTCATTAAAGTGTACATGTTGTCTCCAGAGTTGGTTGAATCTGTAATAAGAGGCTATTTTAAGCACTAATATACAGTTTTCAATAAAACTGCTCACCTAATACAGTTCCTGTCACTTCTGTGCCTGAATCCCTGATACCCAGTGGCAATATAATGGAGGATTTTATTCCCTTTCTACCCATTGCTGCCACACAACAGAGCTATGAAAAGAAATAATTGCCATGGTCCCTCAGTGACTACTTCTGGGCTCCAGTTTTATGCATGACTGTTAAAAGGTTTATAAATCACCAAGTATCTGTAACCATTTAATTCCATAACCCTGTTTCCTGGAGTCCTAAATTACTTAACTCATCTTCAATATTCTCTATAAAACAGGAGTTTGTTTCTTATCAATGCTTCCTGCAATTTGCTTTCCATCTGTAATAAAAGACAAATAGCTTTTCCTTACACAGACTGTGAATTAGCAAAAGTTTTTGACTCTCATCCCTGTCCATCTATTTGATTTTGGGTATACTCAGTTCCTCAGTGTGACCCTGTGCCCTGATCCTCACCCTTGAGGGAGGGTTTGTCTGATGGATCTTCATGGCACAGCGTGGTGCAGTGCTCCAAAAAACACCCCCAAATGCTGAAACCCTTAAGGAAGTCTAAATTCATCCGTAAGGGCACAGCATGATTGAAAAAAAAATATTGGCAGCTCAGGAAAATAATTTTTTTCTGCACAGAGAACAAAGAGTGGTCAGCACTCTGTACTCAGACACTCCACAAGACCATTCCATGTCCAAAGTATTTGTATGCACACCGGGAAGTTAAATCAAGGCTTTTGCCTACAACTTAATCTTTCCAAGATGAGTCCCTAAGTATTAATTATAGCAAATAATTGCATTATATACAGAGCACTGTATATCACTGAAACATTCAAACATGCTGTCAGAGGAAAAAGGGAAAACAAAAAGCTCTTAGCCGAAAGTAAAATCAGCATATAAAGTTATTTTTAATATTCAGTGAGGATGGAAAAAAGTTCTTTATCCCCCAGACCCTTTTGCAAGATACAACCCTGGCTCTCCCCGTGTCCTGCTGGCTCCTGTTAAAATACACATGGGATGGCTGGGCCATGGGAATCCTTGAGCTGTTGGTCTCAGGAGAGAAAATATCTTGGCAAAATTCACAGGGAGCCAATTTCTAAGCGTTTACATGCTTTGGAAAACAGAACTGCAATACATCTTTACCTTAGGTTGCCTTTTTAAAAAAAAAATAAAAAAAAAATACCAAAACCCAAAAGCCATGGAATTGTACTTAATGAAAACATGGTATTGGTGCAGTAAGTTTTTATGGCCAGCTGGGAAACTTCCCTGCCCTCCTGTGCTGTAGAGGACAGCAACTAGGGGGAAAAACCTCATACAGAAAATGTAAATCTTATCGCCAGCTGATTCTTTATTAAAAAATACAATTCGTGTGCTCCCTAAAATCCCTTTTAATTTTATAATTTCAAGTAAATTTCAGTACCTGCAGGACTAGGCATGATGGGTGTTCCTGGTGGTCCTCCACCCCCTGGAGGACCCTGGAAACAGTAAGAAACATCAGTTAGCATAAAATCAAAGATAAAAAGAATTCCAAAACCCAAAGAACCCACCGAGGAATATCCATTTTTTTATATTCGGGTCTTTCCATCTGTGCAGGACTAAGAAAACAAACTACTCTGGTTGTTACACAGAAGTTTTAAGGTTCATTTGGAATTTCTCTAGGAATTTTATTCTAGTCATCCTAATCATTTAGGAAGAACAGAACCATAACGTTTCACTTCCTATGTTTCCAGAGCCACTAATACCTTTAAGTAACATGAAAAACTACCAACTTCCACTGTGGTAAAAATGTCTTTGTCAATAAAAGTCAGTAAGCATTGACTTCCCATAACAAAACCCACAGAGATCACTAGTAATACATTATTGTTTCAATTGCCATATGACTATTACTGTATCTTTACCCCTTTTGTTATAATTTAAAACAGCAGACATACTGTTTCAGACAGGAATATTTTTTCAGTGGCAGCAAATATACGGGTTTGGTTGTTCCTGTCTGCTTACAGGTTATCTATCTATGCACTTTTCATCCATAAACTTTTATCCATATAAATATATCCGTATTTTATTCATATCTGCATGACCATCTAGGCACCAAAGACTATCCATATATTTTTTATCCCTATACCTCTGCACTAAAGCTCACTAACTTGATTTTTTTTTTTAAATCTCTCTGTATATTTTTCAACATCACATAAAGAGATGCAGAAACCACTAACTGACCATTCATTAGAAAAGCTGCTTGTCTTCATTAGTGCTGGCATCTCATTTTAAATTTGCATTTGCTTTCATTGTTTGCTGATTTTCTTCTCTTAGAAACCTTTCTGGTGTCAACTATTTTCATGCTGAGAACATATTCATGTATTTATATATTTTTAATAAATAATATATACCTATGTATTTCTAAAATACTTATATATTAATATATTATACATAGATTAATCCTATTAAGTTCTCAAAGTGTGTAGCTCCAGCTCACAAATCCTTTGACCAAAAACCACCTGTTAAGAGTTCTCCTGCCTTCCCTCACCCACAAACACTTTCTCTCTATGAGGCAAAATACTCCCAAAATATCTTTAAAATCTTCAACAATAACTGATCACGGATGTCGAGAGCAGAACCACAAACCCTTCCACACAGAAAGGAACCAGTGAAGGTCTGAGCTAAAAGAACTGGTTTGGAGATCAGCAGGTTTGGGCTGTTCCCACTGAACATGGCAAAATGGGGACTACAGTTATGGACATTTGTGAGAATCATAACCTTCCCCACAGTTAAATCCACAAATAAAGGACAAAATAAATTGCTTTTAAATATATACTTCTGCCTTGTTATCCTGTGACACCAGTTCTACACATGTGTTAAAAACAGTCCAAACAACCTGCCTTAGAAAGTACATCAGACACACAAATAATCCCACATACAACAGTATCTACAACAATAAAATAATAAAGGAAGTTAATCTCTGGGGACAGAGACAGAAACCAGTGCTACACATAAACACTTTCCTCCTGAAGAAGTTCAGAAACTCAGACACAACACTGTGTTACCCAGAAAGCTGAGGGGTTTTTTGCCATTATTACTGAAGACAATACATTTGTGTTAGTTCTAAAAACGCCTGCTGGAATCAAACAGCACTCAGGGCAGTTCTGACCAGACTGACGATGGTCCCAGGAATGAACATCCACATCTGCACCAGCGGTGGCTGAGAAGAACCTTGGTGCAGATGTTCAGCTCTCGGCCCATACACGGGGGCTCCTCTCAACATCTGGACTGGTTTCCTTTGCCTAACGTGATGTCAAATAAACAAACACACACACACACAAATGTACTTACTACGTAGTTCCCAGGAGATGCTGAAGAATAAGGTATCTGCAATATCAACAGAAACAAAATAGTGATTTCCTCTGCAGCAACATGGGAGTCCCTGCAGCTGTAGGTTAATGTGCATTTGTTTAATTAGGGTAATTAAAACACACAGTTAAAATCATGGGGGGAAATGGCTCTGTTGTCAAAATAAACACCTTTTCAGCAATATTAAAATATTCATTATAAGAAAATATTAAAATGTTTAATATTAAGGCAATATACTTTATAATATTTACAAACCTAAGCAGCACATACTTGCATTTCAGTCAACAGGACTTCAGAGTCATCCAAGCATGAACTGAATTGGTATGTTCTTATAGATACATAATTTTGATTAAAATCTTGACCATAAAAGAGAAAGAAATGATCCTGTCTTTCACCCTAGGAGATACTTCTATTTCTTTGTGTTTTATATATATATATATATATATATATATATATATATATATAGACACAAAGAGATATTTTTTTTTTAAGGACAGTTCTCATTTCAAGTTCAAGTGTGGTGTTTGCTGAAGAGGTTATCTGGAGAAATCCTGTGAACAATCTGATTTTATTCTTTACACCAGCCTTTGCAATTACTCTCCCCAGGAGCTCCAGCCAGTTCTGGTGCAGGAGGAGCAACTGTGCTGACAAATACAAATTTCTTTACAGACAGCTTGTCAAACAACTGCTTTTTACAAATACATCTATTACCAGGCTTCACAATTAATTTCAGGGAATGAACATATCAACTATCAGTTGAAAAATATGTTTTAATCAGGTATATACATGCAAAACAAAACTGAGGAAGAGTTTCAGCTCTCCCCACTCTGCCCCAGTTGTCATCAATAGAATTAAAAAATCAAAATGGAGCACAACAGAAAGATCTGTTGAATAGGACAAGCCAGACCCACCTTATCCAAGCGCTAGTGCCAAAAATGGGTTATGTTTAAACAAACAATGTGCATGCCCTGAACGGCAGTGAAAACTTTGTGTTTTCTGAAGAAATACCAGACACTGCTGCTCATGTGGGATCCCAGGACAACCTTATGCTATGGAAGTGCTGGGCCTGATGTGAAGATACTTCCCTAAACACAAGAAGATGTCAAATATATTTTTACTATTTACTTACAGAATTGGCATTGGTTGGGTTTGGCCAAGGCCTGCCACCCCCAGGACCCCTGTAACAGAAGATGGATGATGAGACACAGAACCATCCCCATCCTCTGGGGAGGAAAATCTACATTATCTCTCTTCAGAGGAAGGAAGTAGGTTGCTTCTTTTAAACTGAGTTTATAAACCATAACTACACCCAGTTACAATGCTACAGCAGAATTCTCACTGTTGCACTGCCATTTAATCAGTTGGCGAGTTGATTGATTTATTTACTACTCAAATAAAGTCATAAAATAAATAAATTTTCAGCCATTTTGCTCACATAATTAAGCACCCACTCTAAAGTACTGAGGATGTAGGCATTCATTATGGATCTAGAATACTGCAATACAGCCAGGTTTCATTAGTAGAAGTGATGCTATTAATATGCTATATAAAATAGAAAATTACATTATTATATTATAGACATAGAAACAGAAATAAGTAAAGCAAAAATATATACATAAAATATAAATAAACTACAATATAAAATTATGCTGTATAATAGATATTTTGGGAACACCTAGTTTATGAAAGAAAAACTCCCAGAAAGTATGTTGCTATAGCCCCTATATGATGATGACAATGATAATGACAAAAACAATAATGAAACAACAACAATAATAACAATAATAAATTTCATGTGTTAACAGCAGAAAACCCTCAGACTGAGCACATTTTTCTCACAACTCTTGCTGTTTTTTCAGGTTCCTTTGAGCTGAGCTCAGAAAAATAGTTTGGGGATGAGTTTCATCTCTTAATCCTGAGGGAACTAAAGCCACATGAGAGGTAAAATCTCCATATTTACAGTCACAGCGTCTCAATAACCATAATTATTTCTGGGAGCATTAAGAGCTCCCAGTTATTTATAAACAAAGACAGAATCACTTTTTGAAGGCCCTGGCAACGCAGCAGATGACAAAACTTTCACATTTAAAATGGCATTTTGGCCTCATTAGCTGTAGGAAAGCAACATTAACCACCACAGCTCACCAGGCATGGGGGAGTGATTTAAACAGAGACAAAAAATCACGCCTGATTAATGTGTTCATTCAGCCTTCTATCCTTTTTTAAGTCTTCCAAAACTAAAAACTAGTAAGTGCCTATGCTGCCTGAGGGATTTAATATTGAATCTTATATTTTTTATTATACTGCTGATGAAACTATAAAGGAATTAGTACGAAAAAAATAAAAAATCAACTGAAAACTGATTTATTTCCACTGCTGTTATTGTTGGAATGCTGGAGAACAGGAACATTGGTGAGGGTGTTTTCTGCCTTATTCACTGGGAGGCAAAGAAAAGCTTCTCAGGCCAAATATTCAGCAATTTCTCCTCTGCTAATGATTGGATACTGAAATATTAGTGTTCTTTAATTTTTTTCCCCCATTGTTCTTTCTCCTATGTCTGTTTGGTTTATTGAATCCTCTCTTTCAGAGCGATCAGGAACATTTTTAAGAACAAAGTTTGTTTTCACCCCCAAACCCTGCACTTGTTTTTGTGCAGATTAAGTACCTCAGACACACAACTGGGGTAAACCACTGGAATATGGAAATACAGGAATTTACCCTGAGAGCAGGAAACTCACCTTTCATCTGAAAAGCTGTTCAAATTTTCAGATTCATTGCACAGCTCTCAGAACAGACATAGAAATCCCTGCAGTGGATTCTGCTGTAAAGCTGTATGGATTTTGTGGAGCCAAATGCTTATAAAACCCACCTGAAAAAACCCCAACCTGCAGGTTTTTTCAATCTAATGCAAGCAGGTCTTTTACCCTTCATTAAATGTTTATTTTGGAAGCACCAACAGTTATAAAACAATATTATACAAGTGTCAACTCCAAAATAATTAATGAAAGTATCTATCACTATGACAAATTTCAGCTCAGTGTCAATCCTGGTGCTTGGAAAAATAAAAATCTGAAATTTTAGTTTCCCAGGGGGCAAATATATTCCATCAGGAAATTAAACATCTAGACACAAGTTTGTGAACTGAAGTAAAAAGACAAAATCACACCTTTTTTTTTCCTAATTTTGACGCATGACTGAGATATTCTTAGTGCTTGAGACAGCACTGCAGGTCACACACAGTGCTAAAAAGCACCAGTGAAATGTAACACTGCTCCCTAAAATCTGCTTTTTTGTTCCAGAAAATGGCATTTTTTTCTCCCAAAGACATGAAATTTTCCTCAAAATGACTACATCAAGTCTTCACTAAAAACTTACAGCTAAAATGAAACTATCCTGCAGAAGAACCCGGGTTATGTATGAGTTGTTCAAACAGAAATCTGACAGTATTACTAAAGACAGAGGAAGAAATTACTTAGCAGTGCTGCATTTGTGGAGTACATGGACTGAAATCCTGCCATTTTTGACCACAAAGCACACTTCTGTACCTACAGAAAAAGTACAACTGTATTTGGCAGATGGTCTGCTCTTAACCAAAGCAGCTTCCTTTTGAGCCTTCCACTGAGAAAAAGCTGGATTTTAAATGGCAGCTGCTTCTGCAGGCACAGAATTTCTGTATTTTAACATCACCAAAAGTCCAAAACCATTGAACAGAACAGTGAAAAATCTTCTCTCTTTCTGGTAGGCCAGGAGTTCTTTCTGTCATCCAGAAACAGTTTTTCTTATTTTTCCAGTGTAAACTGTCATTTATGTGAATAAACAGCTTCAAAATATTCTATCTATCCTCAATTTTACTTCTGTAACATTTTATTTTGAAAAGTTAATTTTCTTTTCTTATAACTTAGAGTTCCGCTGAGGAAAACCTCTACAGAGCTTATACTATACTCACACTGAATTCCAAATATCTAAATATTTTTTTCACATTGATTTAATTTAAAAGAATAAATGCTAACGCTTGGGAAGGCTCCTAGAATTACCTGAGTCCCATATGTAATGTCTATGACAGAGAAACACAACTTTAGATTTTGCTTTCTTTGCTTCAGGAATTCAAGGTGTGTCTGGAAACCAGAGTAAATTAAGGATATGGTGGATTAGATTTTTTTTGATAATGCTATTATCTATCTCAACACCTCTTTTACTTTTGCCAGGATAGTAACTCTTCACTTGAAATGAAAATTGTAATTTTTTATGTTTTCTATAAAAACAACAGTAAAAGTGG
>JAWWTY010000088.1:8488973-8506748 GCA_035222235.1 Margarornis squamiger
AAAAAAAAAAAAAAAAAAAAAAAGAAACCCCAACCCCCCCCCCCCAAACAAACAAGAAAGCAAAAAACCACAAAAACTAAAAAAAAACCCCAAAAACACCCACCCAAACAAGCAGAAAAACCAACACAAAAAGCTCAACCCAAACAACCAAACAATACCCCCTCAAAACAACAATTATCCCCCTCAAAATCCCCTCAAAACTAACCAAAGAGCTCCAAATCAAAACAAAAATAATCCAAATTAAACTCAAAAATAGCAAAAAAGCTCAAATCAAAAATTCAAATCCAAAACAAATCCCAAATGAGAAAAAACTAACATGATTAAGACAAAATAAAAACAGGAATGCCTAAATCACTGATGAGATGAAGATGCCACCAACACCTACAGACACCAATATATCTTAATTCCTGCCTGCAGATATGAAATTCGGTGATTCGGCACCACAATAAGTATCTTGAAGTCTGCCATCAAGCAGCTCAGACCAAAGAAAGGAGGAGCTTCTCCTAAACTGGGTGAAAAAGAAGCCAGAAAGGAAAAACCTTTAGCGTAGTCATCACAGAGTATTTGTATTTACCAACCTAAAGTGAAAAAAACCCAAAACAAAAACAAAAATGAGAAAATAAATAGAATACTAAAAAAAATACTAAAATAAGAGACTACACAAAATAAAATCAAGATGTAAAATGTTAACTTCAGTAATCACCCCGCTCTTGTTTACAGCATCCTCTAATGTTGAGTTGTTAAAAACACTTTAAAAGAAGACAACGTCCACAACTTGGATGGTGCCAGATGCTGTAGCACCTTTTTGGTGTCTTTCTGCTCAAGAATAATTCAACTCTGTCCAGGGACAGTAAAGGGTGTCTCATAATCTGTCTATTTAATGCACTGTTGTGAGTTGTTGTGTGCAAAATCCTGTTTTTCCTAGTTCACAACACAGAGGGTGAACAGAAATCAAGTTTCTGAGTAGAGAAGCCTTTGAAGACTTAATGTTGAAGCACAGTGGCCTCACTACCACGTTTTGGTGGCAGAAAATGTGATTTCACAAAAAAATATCCACCAGGAAGCTGATGTCATAAGGCACAGAAGTTGGGACGTTTCTCTGCCAGCTGTGTAATTCTTTCTTTTAGTTGTTCAGGCAATCCTAGAATATGTCACCTAATAGTGGTGGAATAAAGAATTTAAATGATGGTGTCCTACTAGGCATAACAGATTTCAATAAATCTATTTTTATTTTTAATTTCGTTCTCTTCCAAAAGCTGGAAATACAATTTACTTCCTTCCAGATAGGGAAGATATTTTTTGCACTGGCTTTTTTTTTTCTCCTTATACCATTACATTTATAAATCATATTTTGCCTCACGTGAACTTGCAAAATTTACAATAATCCACAGACAAATAAATAATCTGGAATATTTATGTATAAAAATATAATCTTTTTAATGCTGCACTATCAAATTTAGATCAATCTCCTCAGATTACATGTCTCAACACACCCTGAGAGATGGAAGATGCTTCTAACTGGAAAACATCTCTCAGGGGAGTAACACACCACAAATTAAAAAACACATGGTGAGACACAGTTTTAGCACTTGGTATGAAATGGTATTAATTGGTTTGTGTAATTCAGTCACTACCATCAGCACAAACACTAAACACTACTTATCACTAGAAGCTGAAAATGGAACCTCAGGTTTAATTTGTCCACACTACAACAAATAATTTTAAATTAATTGTGCAGCCACTTGAAGAGCAGGTACTGGAAGAAGGTTAAAGCTGCCAGAGACAAGTTCATATCCCATACAGGAATTTTGAAAATGACCCAATCTCTTCATTTATTCGGTTAAAATTCTAAATTCCAACAAGTGAAAAAAAAACAAAAATCTTTGTTCCCCTCTCTCCTGTTAAAAAATGAATTGCCAAGCTGCACATTCTGTCTGTGAAAATATAATTGATCTTCACCTTTTTTGTTTTCAAAGGGCACTCCTGGTTAAAAGGTCTGGCATCACATTATTATTACTGCTATTGTTATCATTGTTGCTGTTATTATAATCATTATTGTATGTTACTATTTTCTTATTACTACTACTATTTTTCCCCATCCAAATGGTAAAAAATAAGACTGCTGTATATTTTAAATTTCATTTTCTTATTAGGCTAGAAAACATTTTAATATCTCCTTCAGACTCCTATATTTTAGAAAATGCTTTAGAGGTGCTTTCCAACTGGTACCTCCATTCTCAAATGAAGTCTCGGCCCCTCTCAAAGGAATGACTGTTTGTACTCCTGAAAAGGACCAGCAGTAAACTGTAAAATAAGTGTGAATTGAATTTATTCATGCCACCTTACAATTCATGTACTTGTATTTAGTTTTCTCTACAATTTTTTTGTGGAATCTCCCTCAGCAGGAACAGTCACCACAATGCTGAAGACACTCCTCATTAACACATTTTAATTCTAAGCAGGACTAAACTCAATTAGCTCTCACAATGACACATTTTGAGATCTGATCAGCATGAACACGTAACTTAGCCTCTGTGAACCTGGACAGGCCATCACCAGTTCTGAATAAAAAGCTATTTTCCCACTCAGCTGTGTTTTACTGTTAATTACACTGTTAATTACAGTACCCTTCCTGTCCTGCTCTGCTCCCCAAATGGCAGCCACAGCGTTAGAGGGCTTTGTTTTATATTCCACTGAATTATTTCAGTGATGAAATTTGGGTTATACACTGCACATCTTGCAATCTACCAGTGCAAACCCAACCAGCTGTTTTTACTGCCCCATTTTACATAAACTGTGTGTTCTCTGCACTGGGACAAGATTTCTCTCTGTGTTGGCCTTTCCTGATGACCAAACCTACTTCCATGACAAGGTTCTTCTCTGTGCTTCAGAAAAAGGTCCCTAAATGATTTATTCCTGTATTTGTGGTTTCCTAAGACAGACTGACAACCTATGAACAGCAAGAGGACTGATTTAATTCAGGGTACAGAGAGAAATTAGTATTTTTGTCCTAAACTGAAAAGCCTTCCAGAGACATTTGTCTTTCCACATCTCAAATTGCAAGTTACAGCAATGCCTGCATTTCAAAGAAATTTGATGCTTTACCCTTGGCTGAGAAATACAGGACTGCTTCCACCATATAGAAGAATATTGCAGTATTTACCTTGTTAGGTAGAGAAAAATGAAGACACAAACCTTTTTCAAAAGGAAGAAACAAACCACACCTATCAGAAAACCCCCAATCAAACCTTTGGTCCCCAGTTAAACTTTTCTCTGTGATGTGCTCTTAGATCATCCTTAGGAATTTATGATCTTTAGAAAACACAGTGTTTTACATCTGTCTCACTTGGTGGGAAACATTACGTCATGCTCAAGATTTACCACCTGGGAGAAAAAGTGGCCAAGTTCTGCATGTGATACTTGCAGGAATTTCTGAAAGAAATTCAAATTTTAGAAGGTCATTACCTTCATGAACCTTAAACCAGGTTAAGGGTTTTTATTTTAATTTTTATTAAATACAAATACTACAGAAAATACAGTATTTCACATCCTGCCAACCAAAACATCCAAGATATATCACATTTAAAAACAAAAACCAAAAAAGCCCTGCATCTTCAGAATTTAGACATCATACAGACAGACCACCTAAGCTTGAGAAAGCATTCCCTTAAATTTAGTGAACCTGATTATGACACAGGATTGATTTTTTGGAGCAGCTTTGACAATGAGAAGCTGAGGTTCGTTTCCCCTGCTGCTACACTCAATAAATACAGCATTCCAGAGGTACAGGCACTGCCATGCCAGTGCTGTGTGTGGTCACCACTCTGCCACCTGTGAGGTTTGTGCCACACAGAACTGCAGCTCTCAGGACCAAACTGCAAGGCTCAGAGCTGGGAAGGTGAGCTGTGCCTGCCTCCCACTCCTCCTCTGGAAGGGCAGGTGGGGGCTCACAGCAGAGCCAGCTGCTCAAGCTGAGAGGTTTTAATTTGTTCCAACAGTTATGAGCACTAAAACCATTACCACAACTGCAGGGTAGAACTATCGACACCAGCAGATGTTGGGGACCTTTATCTTTGTAAGGATGACTTTATTCCTGGTATTCTATAGAAAAGGAAAAAAACACCCAACCCAAACCCAAAAACCCAACAAAAAACCCAAAAAAGCCAAAACAAGCAAACAAAACAAAAAAAACCCCAAACAACCAAAAACCAAACCACCCCACAAAACCAAACAAAAACCCACAGAACCAAAAAATGATCAAAGCCCCCCAACAAAAAAAATCACCAAAATCAAAGACAAGCTACTCAGAGATCTTTCCAAACGACAATACCCTCTCACACAGTCTTACAAGTCAAAATAATATTAAAAATTGAAATACTTTAAAATTCAGCATGATACTGGTGAGGACAGCATGCACAGATCCCAGTTCTGCCAAGAATTAGACACACCAATATTATATGCCCTTGAGCATTCCCAGTCTGAAGAGCTGGCGCGGATGAATTTAAAAACAATGGAGATTCCAAAAAAATACAGTAAAATTCTTCTTACCAGCATTAATTATATAAAGCCAGGGAGAAAAAAATCTGCTTTTAGTTCTATTTTCAGAGCTTTTCAAAGTCTACCAAACCTGCTGTCTTTGCTCTCAAGATATGTTTGTAGTTCAGTGGCGTTTCATTCCTTTATTAACAGTATTTTTACAATATCCAGGAGGCTTTTCAAACTTTTGGGACTTCATTGTCTGCTCTGCTCGAAGTTCTCTAACTTTTCACTCCTTCACTTGCCACTGCCCCGTTTGTTCCACTGGAACTGAGGCTGGGGGTGAACACCTGCCAAACCCAGCTAGATCTGCAGTTGTGTCCCAGTCTGTTTGCAAGCATTTTATTTTTTATTTAAAATAACAGGTGGAGGCAATGCTGCAAAAATGGGGGAAACATGAGGGTCAGGACTCCAAGGTGAGTGATGGAGCAGGACCCGAGGATAAGGGTGAAATATGGAGAAACTCCTGGAGGAAACTTCATGAGCGCTGAAGGAGAGACAAGAGTTGGGAACAGTTCAAAGGGGGCTAAAAAGGAACAAAATGTTTTTGAACTGACAGAGACACAAAGTGTGGCTCTGCACAGACCAGGCTCAGGGACACACATGCCCTTCAGCTCCAGCCAGGCAATTCAACAGCTGGAATCAGGAATACTCACTCCGTGCACAAACAACCCCCCTGCGGACAATTCACTCCAAAAGGGCTTTAAAGGGGTGCTGGGGGGTTCCTCCCTCCTCATCGTCCCTGCTTCAATCAAATGCTGCATTGACTGAACCTGTAATAGCAGCTGTTGTTCAGAACTGTGTCATGCCAGGACTTTACTGTAAATACTGTCAGTGTAAGGTATGACCTAAAACAGAACATCACAGAGGTGTTCCACAGCCCTGCACTGCAGCTTACAAACCCACCTCCCTTATATAGGTAAGTAGTTCACTATTTCTGTTTCAAAATGCAAGGGATGTTTGCTACTGATCTTTAATTCACTGAGTTTGCTTATTATCACTATCTGTATGTTAAACTTCACATGTATTTTTTCTCTCTCTGTATATATATATATAGCAAATAGTAATACTAGGGAGGAAGATAAACAGAGAGGTCCTTTCTGCTCATGTGTCTCACTGTAATGATGCTCTTTGGAAGCATTAGGTCAGCTCTACTACAGCAAACAAGGCCAAAAATAAGACTTCAGAATAAGATGGATTGAGCTAAACCAAGCATGAACAGCTGCCACTAGATGGCAAGACAGGCTCACAGTGCTTTGGAGGGTTGGGTTTGGTCTGCGTCGGGTTTTTTTCCCCTTTATGTAAGAGGAATATATAACATTTGTATTTCAAACATGGTGTCGACACTCCTTTCCCATGACATTCCAGGTTTATCTGATGATCTGAGGTTGGTGAATGAGGCAAACCACTTTAAAATCCCTTTAGAAAATACAGGCACCATAGAAATAATGTTTAATGGGCAAGCTCAACTATAACAAATTTTAACAGATTTGCTGAGAAAGTAATGAGTTTAGAAGAAAAAGTATGTGAAAAGGTATAGATGGTGGTAGATTTTCACTTTTAAAGAAATCACCAAATTAAAAAAGCAAACTGTCAATTAGAGAGCAACCTGCATCCTCTGCAACTCCTCAGCAGTGTCTCTCATGTTACTTTTACCTGTCTGAGGGGCTTTAAAAACCAGTCAGGTTCTTTATACAGGGCAAACCTTTGGTCAACTGTGTAACAAAAGACCTGAAAACAACTGGGGTTTAATGAAATACACATTTAAACGTATCTCTTAATTGCACTGCAAAAAGGAAGCAACCAGGGTCAGATTTTGGGCAGTGCTGGTTGTCAGGAACTTGGGGAAACACCTTGGAGCATCCTGGTCTAGTGGAAGGTGTCCCTGCCCATGGACATGAGATGGTCTTTAAGCTCCCTTCCAAACCATCCTGTGCTACTGTATTTTGAACTCTGTGTTTAGGTGTGCTAAAACTGCAAACTTAACTAAGAGGCAAATAAAATCCTGATAAACCAATACTTTCCATTCTGTTTAAAAATTCAAAATACTTCAATGAACACACACCTTGAAACTTCCCTCTGGCCCCTGTTTATTTGCTTGCTGACACCAATACTGTCCACAAACATCAAATAAATAATTTTATACATATATATATATATATATATATATATATATGCAGAGCCTATCTACATACAGTTATATTTCCAAAAATGCAAATGTAACTTCTCTCAAACGTTTTAGCCAGCTTTAAAGAATCAGTGGACGAATGGCTGGACACAGGACCTCACTCCCTGAAGAGCAGCAACTTGCACCTGCAGGACTGGATGTGAAAATCTGAGAGCCTTTGAACTCCACGCCCTAATCCTCTTTGATCACAAGTGGAAGAACTTAACTCACTGCAAATGAGTTTTTAAGAGCCTCATGTAAAGCTTTGCCTGGTGACAGTCTATGCACCCAGTAACATCTAGACCCAAAGGCAATTATTTATTTTAGGCATGTTCAGTTTTTCAGGTGCCCTGTGTCAGGATCAGACAGGGCTCCAAAGGCAGGGACAGAAGCCAGGTCATGTGCATCTCTGTGGCTGGACATGTGAAGAAATGGAGAAATCATATAGACCCAAAATGTCTAAAAAATTACACAGAAAATGTCCCAAGTGACTTTATTTTATGAACACAGTAGCAAAATGCCTTCCTCACACCTGAGCTCCATAGGCAAAACTGGTAAAATGATTGCCAGACACAGGCTGGAGTTAGATGAGCTTTTCAGGAATGTATAAAATCATCTTAAACTTGTGCAACTTAATACAGCTTTATGACTTCTGGTGTTGTTTGGGTTCTCCTGTCAGGAGTTCAGGAGTGCTGCCCAGCACAGCCAGTGCCTTCCCTCTCCTGCAGTCCCACACGCCCATGTTTTGCTGCTGATGGACCAAGAGCAGGCTCAACTTCTGTATCACACCTATTTATCTGCAGTCTCACTACTGCACACACTGAATATGATGGCAAAAAATATTCAAAGTTACATTAGAACATATAAAAAGAGGGGGAAATTGAGGTACATCCTAACTCCACATAAACCTGTTTTCTTGACTCTCCAATTTTCACTTCTGACACTGCAAACAATTCTTTCTTTTTGAAACAAAAGAGTAATTTAGTTGAAAACAGCTGTGCACAACTGCATCACCTTCCCTTCCCTGTACCACTGTTTTGGACTGTCAGCACTGTAGTGACCCCCATCCCTCCCTCCCTCCCTCCCTCCCTCCCTCCCTCTATCCCTCCATCCATCCCTCCTCCCCTGAACTGAAGCATAAAAGCCCAGGTACAGAGAGACAGAAGACAAATTCAGCTGATGGCTTCAGAAACTCCACCTCTGTGGACCAGGCATGAAGTGCCAGAGGCTGCTAATAAAGTTCAGTGCTACTGGTCTAAAAATGTGAGAAAATCTTGGTTTAGGAACAGAAGAGTTTTCTGAGAAACCATAATTCTCCCATATTTATCCACCTTCATGTGCTACACTAGCACACTCAATTATTTTAGAGAAAAAAAATATATTTATTTTCTTTTCTAAAAAATGAATTTATGTATTTTTTTTAAAAACAAGGGTCTCAAAAATCATGTTGATAGTCAGCAGTGCCAGCCAGAAGGGAACCCCAGTAATGACCCTTTGTTCTCAGCACAGTCCCCACCTGGCCTTCCTCATCCCCCCACCTGTCTGGCAAGAATCCACTGCAGCAGCAGTGACTTCCAGTGTGGTGACATCCCCATGAGTGATTTAAGCCCACCCAAAACTCAGTCTCAGTGCAAAACCAAGAGAAAAGACATTACTTTAAAACACCTGAGTTCTCCAAGCAGAGCTGGAAGGTCGTGGCTGTCGACAGCTGCAGCTTAGGCCAACCCAAACAACTCATGAAAGCAACAAAAGGCATCCTTATCATTCCAGCATGACCTTCTAGATAAATTTTAGGTTAAAAGAAGTTGAAGTGCTGCAAGGCTTTTGTAGTGCAAAGTCTCAGTGAACTAAATATAGACATAAGCACCACTCTCCCGCTCTCCCCATAATCTTCCCACTCTCACAGAACAGAATTGTTTGCTTTCATCATCCAGGAGTGAGCTGCAGGTCTGAACTCCAGGCTCCTGGTGAAAGAAGACTGGAGCTTGTCAGTGCTCAGGCCAAGGCAGACGAAGATGTTTTCTGTGGTTTGGAGACTCTCAGGGCCAGAGGAATTGCAGGAGAGGACAGAGAAATATATGCACTGTCTAATTAAACGTGCACAAGAAAACCAGCCCCTATGAAGAAGCAGGAAGTTTTCATCAGGGGTTTCTCTGCCTTGCCTGTGGTTTCACCTGTGTTTCAGGACAGCAGACGACGTTCCCCCATGCTCAGGCATCACAGACAGAGCTGTGTCTGCCAGTGCCTTTCCTTGCCAGGTGAGCTGACCTTGGTGAGACTCGGCTCCGACAGAGGTTTCACAGCCCGCACTGAACTGCTGCCTGACAAAGCCCCAGCACCACCACAGCTCCCAGGCTGCCTGTGCCCACCAGCTCCACACACACCTTACAGCTTCCAGCACACTGGGACGGCAGGGACTGCATCGTGGCTCAGCCACCCCAGCTGGGACCGCTCCCAGCCACACCAGGGCACCCACTGTCAGAACTGAAGCTGGATTCGCAAACTGGTGTGTATCCTCTTACATATGATTGCAGAAAAAATTAATAATCTCTTGAAAAATTGTTAATTTTCGATCCCAGGCCTTGCAAAAAGAGCAGACTGTTGTTGTGGCTTCAAGTAAGACTCAAGCCAGATACTGGCAGACAAGGAAATTTTACCCACACTTAACTTTCTGTCATCTTGTCTTTCTTACATCTTTAAAAGATCTAGAGTGGCTGGAAGTCTTTTCACGCTTCTAAAAACAAAACTCCCACATCCTCCTTCTGTAAAACCTTTAAAATAGTTACTCTCTCCTCTGCACTTCACAGACTTGTCCTACCAGTACCCCTTCCCCCTCTTAATTGTCATCACAGACAACAACAGAAAGTTAATTCCTCTGACATCACAACTGGAGTTGGTGACTGAAGTTTAAAAAAAGAAATTACATATATTGATACAATCTAAAAATTTTTTTTTAAATTGTGTTTAAAAAAAAAGTACCTAACCAGCTGTTCAAAGCAGGAAAAGCAGAAATAAATTAATTAATTACTTCTGCCAACTCTTGAGGATTTTTATGACTGGCAGTAGTCAGGTATTTTCCAGTTCACTTGCAAGCATCTTTTCCTTCATGTATTAAAAATCACGCCTGAGTTTGCCAGTGTGGAGAAGAACAAGTGAGTTTTGGTGAAGAGGCGACACAACCTCACCCTGGAGCAGTCCAGCCTCAGACTGCAAACACCAGGCTGGCCTTGCATTACAAAATGCCATTTTTCCATCATGACACCCTGCACTGTTAGTGCCCAAAGTGCTCACTGGGTGTTCGGTTTCACTGATGACAAAACTTAACAGAAGCAGCACATGGTGAAAATCCTGGACTTGTTTTTTTGGGCACTGGGGTCAGGGTCTTCAACGTGCAAGGAGATGCTCAGTGGGATACTCAATTCCCACTGAAGCCTGAGGACCTCAGAGCCCTGGCCGGTGGCTTTGGCGCAGAGCTGAACACAACCAACAACGTTCTCACTTTAAAATGTCCATGCAACGTTATGCATATTGCCAAAAGAAATTATTTTAATATTATGCTCAAGCATTTTCAAATCTCTACTCATAAAATGGCACCATTTCTTGTTCTTGAAAGGAGTTGTGCTGTACTATTTCATAACTACATACTTGTCAGTCAGGTCCTTCTTTCCACCTATTCACTGTTGTTTAAAAATAAACTCTCAAACATTGCACCATATAGTGAGACAAAGTTTAGAACAGGACCTTTTCTACAGACTCGCAAACAGTATTACAGAGGATTTTCTATCCTGAAATTCCTGTAATCATAATTTTTTCTGAATACCTGAAAAAACCCCGGTGGTACAGGACCTACTGGCATGCCATCTCCTGGGGGAATGTTTCCTAGCACTGGACTGGGAGCTGCTGCAGCACTCTGAAAAGAACAAAGGGAGAATAAACCTTTGTCATTGCATTGGTAGGCATTAAACTTCCCCCAAAAAAACCCCAAAACCTGACGAAAGTGCAGAAAGTAATTCTCTGGATATGTCATTATGCCATTGAAGATAAATTAAAATTGTTTAGTGCTTGGCTATAGCAGTACCATGACTTGTGAAAATAACAATGAGGGGAAGGATGCCAGAGATTGCATGCGTCAATCAGGTAGATCTTGACTAAATTTTAAAAAATATTGCACCTGAGTGTGTCTACACACACAAACGTGGAAGTGACTTGCACACTTTTTCTCATATAATGTGTATAAACAGCCTCACACATGCACAAGGATATATATATAGCATAAACAAAGTAATTTATGCATTTTATCAGCCATTTCCAAGCACTTCAAAGATAATTTCACCAGACTGTAATATTCTCTCACAACAACAGCGAGCAACAAAACAGGATTCTATTATGAACAGCACGAGAAGGGATGCTCACAATTCTGCTGGTAATGCCCATGATTTTACCATCCCCAAAAATAACCACCATGACAAATTAGAAGAATTTGGGTTGCGTTTTTCGAAGGGAAAAGAAAAAAGGGATTTCTAAGGAGTGAATCAGAGGGTGAAATTAGTTACCTTTGCAAATCTTTCAGCTGGAATAAGCGAGTAAAGGATATTGCTCCTGGCAATTTACAAAGCAGGAGTTCGTCACAAAAAAAGGGAAGCCAAACTGCTTCTGTTGTCATGTGCTGGAACCTCAATTACTTTTAATTTCTAGCAGTCTTCCTTCCTGCAATGTGTTCCTGTGGGGCATGGGGCTGAATCACCTGGAAAGGCTTAAAAATCTCCTGTGGCAGGAGTGGAGCACACAGAACAAACCCGGAGCCCCCGGCAGGTACCAGTGCCCTGCCAACACCTGCCCTGATGAGTATTACATTACCACTCCATTTATTGTGTGCTCACACCACACGTCCCAAAGATGCAGACCTGGGAACTGTATTTCCAGGTGTTTGGCACACTACCTAGCAACCTGAGGAATAATGCAGGAGGGATCTGAAAACTGGCAAAAAGGAGGGCTGACCTTTTTAAACCAAGCAGAAAGGAAATATTCAGTTAATTATCACAGATCTTTTTTTTTTTTTTCAATAGTTTAAGCTGGGTTTTAGATTCAAGATTCAGAACAACCAGTAGCAGCATATTCAGCTGAATCCAAGCCGAATGTTTGGAAAGGTCTAGAAATACCACCAAAATATAAAACCTACAGAAAGTGCTGGCTTTCAAAATGAGTGCAAGGCTTTGATGCACTAAAAAAGCCTGTAGTAAAGTGTATTATTTATGCAAGAATAAGTGTTAAAACACTGCATAATTGCAAATGACACGAGAAAGCCAGTCAGGTGAGACTTGAATATAAAAAGTCCTTTGGAATCGCAGTAACTCCTTGTTAGAGGCCACCACAAACCAACCAGACCAGCCTGTGGAGCTGAGGCAAATAAAGGTGATTCTCCAAGAGCCACTGCCATTCATGTCCGCTAATTATCCTCAGATTATCTCTATTTCCAACAGAAAACAGAACAGAAAGTTTTTAGGGTCTGGGGATTTTTTATGCCTGTTTAGGCTGAGCGCTGGGCAACAGCATCCAATAAAACCATGACAGGCACAGCTTGAGTGAAGTGTGTTGGATGCTATTTCTGCATGGGCAGGTTTTCCAGGTGGAGGATGACAAGTGGCATCACTGATGGAGAAAACTGACGATATGAAAAGCCTGAGCATCTTAAGAAGTCCAGCAGAGCCTTTGCTGCAGTCGCTGACCAGGAAGGAGCATCCCAAAAATGAAGAGCCTTATTAGGGCATCATCCCTCCCTGCGGAGCAATTCCTGACTGTCCCTGTGGTGCCCCAGCTCAGCCCAGCCCTGCTGGCCAGGAATGTGCACTGTGGGATGCCAGTAGAGCACAGAGCAGTGGAACAGCATCCAGCAAACATGACCCAGCAGGTCCAAGTCTCAGCCAGAGCCCTGGGTCACAGAGAGGGAAGGACCTCTGGGGATGCACAGCTCCCACAGGGATACAGGGACCTGCCCCTGCTGAGCTCATCCTGTTCCCCACCCCAAAAATTACATTAAAAAAGGAAAATGGCCAAGTACACTCAGCACATTAGAAACAGAGAAAGAGAGAGGAAATAGTGATTATGCCAAAACAGGGGGGAGGAAAGGATTAAAGTTTTAACTGTTAGCCATTAAATGTCCTGTCCTAAGAGGGCTGTATAAGAAGTACACCTAAAAATTACATTCTCCTAATTGTCTTAATAGAGGTGGGTTTTGGGGGTTTTTTGCTGTTTCTGAATCTGAGGAACCCAGCACTGCCAGGCATTCACAGGGAGGTACCCGTGGGTACTGTGGGGGTGTTAGTGTTTTCGTGTTTCCCTGGGATTTTATTCCCTGATGGGCACTGGAGCCCCAAACTCAGAAATGAAGATTTTCAGTGTTTTAGGTGTATTACATTTTCTGGCTTGCACTAAATAATGAATCTTTTAAGAACTTACACCAAGTAGATCAATAAACAAACCCTCAACTGCTGCATGGAAATATTCCTATTTATTCTATCCTGATGAATTATTCAGTTCTTTTTTCACAGTCCCACAGCAAACCATGGCCTCCTTTTGCATGCCTTACAAGTTGTTCATCATTTATAACTCCATTACTTTGACATTTTAAATATTTGCAATTTGCTTTCCCTGCTTTTCATAAAAAGATGAAATAAGAAAATTTAAATGGTATAATCTTTTTGTACAGTATCTTACCTCCTTAAAAATGGAAAACTGTATCTGCTTTTGTAGGTAAAATACTGAATTTATGCAATTTACAATTATTAATTAAAATGGTGTGCTTGAATAGTAAATTATTGTGGTCATTCCTTGCTCTACTCAAGCTACTCTTGGCAATGCAAAAGTAGATGATTATATTAAAAAATAAAACTAGCTATGGTTTAGGATGGATTTCACAACAAAGACATCGCCAAGTAAATAAAAAATAGAATTGTTTAGCTATTTCATTACTACAGTATCAAAGGTATACAAATCCAGAAAGAGGTCTGCAAGATTATAGGTCATTTTTTGAGGCAGCCACAAAAAGTGCCTTAAGATGGAAGCTCACAGAAGACTTTGATTTGAAACAAAAGAATGCTACAAAGAAGTGGCTTGACTTACAAAAAACTTCATCTGGCTCATTCTTTAATCAGGGCATTAAATTCCAGGTATTTTGCTTACAGTGAGATATCCTCATTTTCATCCCAAGTAAGCAGTTTTTCACATTACTAAATCTGTCCACTGAAGGGAGAGACCTGTTTTTAAGAAGTCTGACTGATGAAAAATTATGAAATCTACTTCATGATGCACGAGAGGAGCCGGACCCTACACACAGAAATTATTATGGCCACTGTTGACCACTGAACTCATCATCCCACCCTCCTCTACAACCCTCCTCTACACCAGCCCTAAACCCACAGTCATCCTATAAGAACAGAGTGTTTTCGTATATTCACGCAAGCAACCAAAACAGAGAGTCTCCAGACAAAAATACTCTGTCATGGATGATACATAATACAATCAGATGGAAGATATGCACGATTCACCAGAAAGCCAACTACTTATTATCAACTTACTGTTATCTTAAAAAATACCTCCTAATCCACAGTATTTCATGCCCTCTCCAGCTCCTGCAAACAAACAGGAAACTAACTGAACAGACACAGATATAATTAATTTACTTTTATCAGTTTTACTGGGTATTTTTCATACAGCTATGTTGTCTTTTTTAGGAGAACACTTAAAAAATGCCGTTTTTCTTTTATTGAGGACAAAGGACAGATATTCAGTATTAAGTTTTCAAGTTCATTAATTTGGGAAATGATGGGAATAAAGGAATTTAAATGTACTTGTTTCTTTTTTTTTTTCCCCCTCTGGAAAGATAAATGATGGATGATTACCATTTCCAATCATATTTATCACTTGCTTAATTTCTGGTCATTGACAGCTTCGAAGTGCCAGACATATTGCAGCCAATATTGTAAAACGATGACAACTTTCCTTTTGTAAACACTTCAACTTGTAACTTACTGTTTCTAAGCCATCAGTCAGTTACTGTAATAGTCCTTCACTATTTTTACCTACCACAAATGAGAGAAAGAAGTATTAAGAGAACTTCACTGAACAATCATGAGAAACTTTCTCATTTTCTTCAAGAGAAGCATAAAGCTACTCACCATTCTGAACAAAAAAATAAATTAAATTTTTAAAAAAAAATTTAAAAAGCCTCTATTCCTTTTACAAAGCCTCTGAACACTCATCTGTACACAAAAGAGCCATAAAATGAGTGGCCTTGGTTGACTCAAAACGAATTGGAAGGTCGTGCCCAGAAAGGTGAATTCATCACAGTGAAAGAAGCAAGTAATTGGAAAGATCTGGATCACGAGACCTAATTAAATCTTGGCACAGTTCCAGTGATATATATTTGTCCAAACTGTGTAATTTCTGTTGTGTAACAGGAAGGTATTCAAGTGACAGCAGCAGCCTGAGAAGTGTGGCTGTGGAAGGTCATTCCTTGTAAATTCTCCGTTTTCCTCAAACTGCAGCTCCTTATGGTTTGATGTGGACTCTGGCACTGTGTTTCTGTCCATTCCATCTCACACATTATCACGGGTGATAGAGAATAATAATGCAATCAATGCAGACGAAAAATAAAATCTCATTTAATCTTTTAAGAAGGGATTGCACAAGCAGACCTCTCCATTTAAGGAAGCGCAAACCTGTTGATAATGATGGTACACTCTGGGACTCCATCCATCCTGCTTTCCCAAGAAATAATCCTATCCCCACACCAACCTCACTCCCAGCAGAGCTTCCCACTGTGTCTGACTGCTCCCCAGTGCCCAGTCAGGTGTTCATCCTGCTTAGCTGGGACAGCAAAATTTGGAGTGCTGAAAACCAGGTCCTGGGTGGGAACTGAAATGATCTGTAATGAAAGCTTTGTTACCAGTGAATAAAAGGACTTCAAAGTCTTGCCAAAAGACAGCATTTCAGTCCTGTCTCCCAGCTGCTTCTTCTTGGATTATTTAGGACATAATTTCCAGACATGGATTTTCTCTAAGTTATGGTTAAAAAGACAAGTTATTTTAACAGGAACCTTCCTTATTGACTGGAGGTTACCAAGATCAGTATTATGCACAGGCATCAACAGAATGTTCACTTACAAAAATGCAAAAATACTTTGTGTTTTAAATATGGGAATAAAAGTATGAAATTATTTTGAATTTATACCCACTCTTTTTATATTTTTTCCCCCAAAGAAGAACTATCCTTAAAAGCAGAATAGTTGGCTTTCCCCACTTACTTACGAAGATTAAACACATGATCCTTCAGATCCTGCTTCCAGACCATGTGCTGTTCCCTCCAGCTCAGTTGCACCCTGTGTGATGCAGGATGTGTGTCTGGGTACCAACGGGAGCTGACCCTCTGCCTTCCCCTCACCACGGGAGTCAGGGTGAGGCTGTCAGAAGATGCTTCTCCCAAATGGCATTGGAGCAAACCCATCAGTGGGAACTGTTGGACTTACAGGACCGTGACCCATCACATGTACCCCAATGGACCTCTGAGTTCCCAGATATTCCCAGTGCTCAAGATATGACACACCACACAAAGTGCCACTGTGATCACTGCTTGTCTTTCCCTCCTTTTCCAAACACACTCCACTTCTTCCTTTCCTTTTTATTTTTTTTGATCCTCTATGGAAAATTCACGGTTGGTACAATTGTGTTAATTGGGCTGCTACAGCAAGACTATCTTACACCCTGACTTTCTCTAGCAGTTAAGTGGTTGGCACAGTGTCTTTTAATCATTTAATTAATCTAATTGTTAAACCCACTTTGTTTTCCAAAGATTTTGAGATTTCCAGCGTATTTTATGTCAGTTCTCATGCCCCGGCACTCCACACAACAGTCAAGTGCTTTCCCATTTTAGGAATATAGTGATTAGTAAGATGAAAGTTTGTCTATATCTCCCTGGTCTTTCCAAGTTATGAAACAAATGAAGAAATATGCTGTGAGCTGAAAGACTGAAATTTGATTATGAAATGGAAAGTAGCCCTGGCTTGGGGTTATCCTCAGGTCGCCTGGGAGTGATTCAGCAATGCTGGCAATATGCGCACAACTTCAGGGGAAAAAAAAAAAACAAAAAAACCCCCAGTAACTCCCTCACTTTTCAAAATGGACCTTTGTCTCCATATGTAGCTGACTGGAAAACTCATATGCACAAAAACCTAAATTTTATTTCAGAGGGAGCTGAATTGCAGAATTTATTATGAAACATCTTCCTCTGCTCAAGAAATTTTTATTTGTGTGTCCTTGCCTGGACCTTCATGTCATGCAATTCCCCTTTAATAACCATTTACAAAAATACCAACTACAGATACGTCACTGCTTTTCAAGGCTGTGCTCTAAATGTTATTACTTTGCCCTAAAACATGAAAACTTGTGACTTCACAATATTGTAATATTGACAGCACATTTCCATAGAGAAAACCTACTGAAGCAGCCATTTGATGTGTTGGTTTTTTTAAACACTAGCTCTATTATTGATTGACTTAGTGGTACATAACATAACACAAACTTTAGTCTTTAGACTCTCTACCCTGAAATTCATGACTTAAAAATCTGTGATATTCTCTGGAATGCAGGTGCTGAAAAATAAAAACTTAATTCCACAACATGTTCATTTGAAGAAAAAACATGATAAATTTAAAACTCATGGAAAACGGGCCTGTAAAATATCTCATTTTTCTCATGTCGCCTGAACATCTATCTTTGGATAAATGTAACTTGTTGAGCAGAGAGTTAACACCTCCAAGTGCTAAAACAGAATTAGGCACTGTGCTTATGAAGACCTAACATTTTCATGCTGGTGTTTATTTGCTAAAAAGTAGTTAAATGGAGTAGTCTGTGGATAACAGGAGCATAAAATGGTACCCCAGGGGGTACCAGACTTCAAGAAACTGGCATCCATCCATCCATCCATCCATCCATCCATCCATCCATCCATCCATCCCTCCATCCCTCCATCCACCCACCCATCCACCCCTCCATCCCTCCATCCCTCCATCCCTCCAT
>JAWWTY010000088.1:8506848-8527719 GCA_035222235.1 Margarornis squamiger
CATCCATCCATCCATCCATCCATCCATCCATCCATCCATCCATCCATCCATCCATCCATCCATCCCTCCCTCCCTCCTCCAGTGCCAGCAGAGCCACAGGAGGGCTCAGTCCTCTAAGGACCTGCCTCAGAAAGACTTTTTGGGATGTCCTTCTGGAAAAACACTCTAAAGCCTCAGTTTTCCTTGGTAATTACGTGCAAGGAAACAAAACCTGTGAGTGCCCACAGCTGGCTGAGGATCTGGGCAAGGGGCAAAGAGCCTTGTCAGTGAACCCCCCAAGACTAAACCCTCTAGTCCCCAAGTCACAGGGCAGAGCAGGTGGACCCAAGGGGGTGTCTCAGGTGGCTTCTCCTCAGAGAAACAATTATTCTGCACCCTGTGGTGTGAAAATCCATTGTGGTGATAATGAGAACTTGACTCTGTGAGGGTTAACTGCCTCCTGCAGCTCTTAAACACACCTTTAAAATCTTCATATCGCTTATTTCACTATCATTCCTGCTTTTAGGTAGTGCCCACACAGACACTGGAGGGATGCTGATCTATGCCCAGCTGTTCCCCCTGGCAGGTCCATGGACTATCAGGTCACCCACATGGAAAACACCAACACTGACAGTGTATTTTTAAATACTTATGTTATACAGGGATCAAGAGACAAAATTCAGTCAAAGTAAGAGTGATTGCCAAACTACTGCTTTGCCATGTAATCCTTCATTGCTCTTCATGATAAAAAAGAAAGAAAATCAGCTAAAACCAGGAATATAGTATGAAAAATTGCTTTCATAAACAGTTATACATGCACAGATTGCAGACAGACACAGATTGGGTTTAAATGTGAATTATGGGTAGATGTATCTTCACTGAAAATGCACTTACTACAGGAAGGAACCTTTGTAAAGTAAAGCGAGTATAAAAAACATGATTTATATAGATAAATCAGCATGTGACGCCTATCCAAAACAAAAGAAGCATGTTATCCCAAGGTCCCTGACAAAGGCTGGGAGGGCTGTCAGGGTCACCTTTGCTTCAGCACCTTGTCCAAGCTGATCTCAAAACTTGAGACAAATAATCCGTATTTTACTATATATAAAAAACTGGCTTCTCGCTCTTAGCTAGCACAGAGAGGCTTGCAGGGAGGAAAGCACAGACAGACCCAGTTTAGCTCTGTTAATTTAAAAAAATTATCTGAAATGGAGGAAAGCCACTGCATACCCAAGTGCCATCTTAACACGCCCTGGTGCAGGATGCCATCACAAGTAAGTTACAGCTCAGGTTAAAAAAACAGCAGACTGACAACGTGATGTACAGGCTGGAAACAAGAGAAAATAAGAACTAAAGTAACTTGAAGCATTGTCCCCAACCTAAATTACAACAGAGGCACTTTTTTTCCTGCTCCTCTTTCCTGACTCCAGCACATCCTTCTGTTTCTCCTCTCTCTGAGAGAAACCCTAAGGATTCCTCAGCCAGGCTGGTTAATTGCAGAGGGCTGGCTGGTCCTGTGTGCTGTGCTGCTGGAGGATAATATAAGCTAGAGACTAATGAAGGAAACCAGCAGCCCCGAAGGAGCAGGTGTTGGGCTGGAGAAGGTGCCCATTTGGTGGGAAATGACACAGCTCTCACTGCTGATGGGATTCAGCAAGTGGTGGGGAGCTGACATTCTCCATCCTTTGGTCTGAAACAGGGCTGGTTTTGACAAAATAAGACCACCCCCCTTTACAAGAGACAGAGCTCCACAGACACCCTTAGATCCATGTGGTGTTTTGTTAATAGGATGAGGGTAATGTGGCATTTACTGGGCTTTCCTGAGCGACAGACATGGCACAGAACCTTAAACCTTATCTATCCCACCATTTCTGCTTCTTCACTTCCACTTCTAAGTCTTCCAATCCCTCAAAACAATTCCAGGCTTTTCACTCTCCAAGGACTTGAGCCTATCACACAAAAATAAGCAGTTTTCTGCAAGCAGAGGGTCCCAAGAGAGGGATATCCAGGCTTCCTACAAAAGCTGACAAAACTTCTCTCAGGTAACAGTGGATAATTAACTAGTACTTCATTTGAGCTGCTTAATCTACCCTAATAGCCTCAACACAGCAAGTGCTGATGGAAGGACACAGATTTTTGGGATGGTGCAGTTGGTTCTTCTGCAAATTACCTTAAACCTGCCCACCCGTGTGCTTGAAGCCCCTCATCCCCCAACTTCATATGAAATGAGCAGCTAACACATTTAATTTCCCTTGAAAGCACCACTCCATGGAAGGGACTTTCCAGGGTCTGTTTTCTAGAAAACAGTCTGTTTTCCCATTCCTTTTGATTACTATTTGCATGGATACCTTGCTAATCAGAATCAAATACAACAGAAGCTGTTCTTACTTTCTAAGCACTTCATTTGCTACCTCTTGAAAACGTCTGCAGTATTTAATTCCTACTCAGGTCTATTTCATCTGCTGTCTGACTAAAATGTTACCACTCCAGCCTGAAAATCCAAGAGAGAGGTGCAGAGTTTGTATAGTAGAAGGACAATCAAGGGCTTATATTGTTCTCTTTGTGGCCCCAGTTTGCTGTTATTCCTGTAAGAACTTGTGGTTGTGGCACATTTCATGCCATTGTACACAAAGCAAAATTCACATTTAGCTCCATCGTTTCAGATTAGTGAAAGTCTAGCTATAGCAGAGAGAATGAAACAACCTGTAATTTCCAGGCTGAAAACCAGTCCAAAATACAGTAATAATTATGTGAAAAGGTGACAAACATCTGGGTTTAAAGGTATCAAATATTTTAACTTCTCAGGCTGAGGCAACACTGTCACTGCCTTTATCAGCCACAGCAATGAACTTACACAGCTACCCAATTATTTTTAAAACCCTCCTTTATGCCTAGAACACTATGCAGTTTTAGCATGACAGTGATATAGGCACACTTCATAAACCACTGTAAAAAAACCCCAGTATTTTATTACTTCACTCAGTGTAATTGTTAAATCCTTCTCGTCCTCAACAGCCACCAGCTCTACCAGTGCCCATTCCTGTGCTATTCCTGAAGCACTCAAATTGTGAGTGTTTTGGTTCTTTTCTGGGGGGAACAAGGTTTCAAAATTAAACAAACCCAGTGATTTTGGATGATATAATGCTAAGGCAAAATTACAAGGGGCAAGGGTGGGGCTACTCCACATTTTCCTATTCAAATTGTGCCATAGCTGGCACATGAAGAGAATGATGTGTTTGGCTGCAGGGAGACTCAGGGCACATCCAAACCCCCAAATCTGGGGTGCTCTTACGAATGCTTTGACCCCAACAGCTCCCTCCAGGACCCACAGCCTGGGAGGTGGGTTATGTGGGTTGGCCCTTGGGGGTCACAGGACGAGGAGAGGGTGGGGAGGTAACCAGGGCTCACAGTGTGGAAGGTAAAAGCAAACACTTCCAGCAGTGCAGTTCTGAGCCACTACTCCCCCAACTAAGGAAAAAAGCTCAGAAAGTTCAGAACACCCCTACAAAGAGCATTTCAGAACTGCCTGCGGGCCCCCAAATCGTCTTTCCCCAGCACTTCTGCTCAGAGACGGGAAGGCTCCGCGCGGGCAAACCCTCCCCCTGCGCTGCTGAGGCTGTTGCTTTTGGCTGAGGCGGCTGTTACAACAGGAAATAAAAATTATATTGCTCAGGAAGGAAGCTAATGAGCTTCCCCTCCCCCAAACGCCATCAGACACTTCCTGAATAAAGGAGAGGCACATTAATATAAAGGACGTGAGGAGCCAGGGGCTGAGCTGCTCCACCATTAAAGGCACATCCCAGCGCTGGGTGCACAGGCAGCACCAGGTCAGCTGCTCTGATGCACCACCTCAAAATGCCTCTGCTTTGTCCATCCTGCTTCTGCACGGCCCCAAATCAGCCACGTTTCCATCACTTCCTCTGGGAGAACATGCCAGGAGATGAAACAGCTCCTTGTAAGGAGTGTTTTCCATGTGCTCTCTTATGACTCGCTCTGCTCATTTGCTTCATTGTTTTGAATTTAGAGGCTGCTTCACAAAACCCCAAAATCTGGGCTTTTGTTGTTTGGTTTGTTTTGGATGTTCTTTAGGTCTGAGGGATTTCCCAATCTGGGAAATATCCAAAGCCTGAAAAATAAACAAAACACCAAATGCCAAATTTATGGAGGCTCAGTGCCTGACCCCACTGTGTTATTAACATTCAGCATTATTAAGCTTTAAAATATGCAATAGCTTTTTCAGTGAACAGAATGTAAATATTTTCATGTTGATCTATATTAAATTATATAAAGACTTGTGTCAGTCACCACGTAGTTCATCTGTATATGTATTTTGGACTGCAGCTACTTCAATTCATTCTTGGTATGTTATTTTTATTTTAAAATCAAGTTCCAGTAACTAATTAAAGGGGAAATTTGGCACAAATCCAAGCAAGTATCACCTGAAGCTAAAAAAATACCGAAAACTGAAGTTTTGCACCTGTTTACAATCCTCACAAGGGCAAACCTTCCCTGCAGAGAAGCACCAGACATGTGAGATTTGAGAGTTCGAGGCTCTTCAGCAGAGCTGCGGCTTTCTGACCACCTCAGCGTGACCAGTGAAGGCTACAGCACTTGCAAAACCCACTGCTTCTGCTTTGGTTTATTCTTTTCTCGCTTCCTTTTCAAATTTCTTGTTTTCTTGTCTGCTATAAGCTCCTCCTAATTCCTTGATGCACGAGTCCTTTTACCTCTTCTGATTTAGTCCAGTTGCTAAGATTTAATTAATGTGACGTTGGAAAAATGAGCCACATTTTTGAGTTTTAACTCTTACTGGCAAAAATGAATAGGGAACAGAAGTGCCACGCAGAGGCCTCATCATAAAAGACAAAGTTAATAAGAGAGTGATTTATTGCTGCAGTTTCTCTCAGTATTTGTATTCTAATGCACCTTCTGTATCTATACAGTGGCTCAGAACTGTTTTATGTGCCATTCAGTTAAGTTTTAAATTCAAAAACGACCTAAAAACGCAGAAAACAAAATAATTAAGAGCTTAACTTACATAATTTTAATTCTACACATCCCCTGCCTGTTGTTACAATACACAGGTTACGTTATTGTACTTATGGTATAAAATAGGACCGTTCCTTAATCACAGTGAGGCGTTCTGGAGTGTGTCTCACGCTGGGATCTTCACGTCTCACCAGTAGCTGAGACACTTGGCTTTCCGTCTTCCGAGGAAATTAAGATGAAACCTGGAAATTTGCCAACACGACACTGAGCGTGTGGAGCCTCAAGGCTTAATTACAGGGTCCTGTTTTTTAAAGGGAAACCACACGAGTCCCTGCACCACGTTTAGACGGGGCAGAGATGTGTGACTTCACCCGTGCAGACTGAGCTCCTTTGCCACTCACGGCACAGCAACTGTGCTGCTGACACTACTGCACAACACCTAAAAGGGAGAAATAAAAGGAAAAATAGAAAAGAAAACCCCCCAAAACACTTCTCTCCAATTTGTTCCCCCATTTAAGAAGCGCATCCATTACCTCCAGCCCAAACCAGCAGTGTGTGGCTGCAGTTCTGAACATACCTACAGTGTTCTGAACAACAAAACAAGCCCAAACTATGGAAGAGGACTCCTCCACAAGCAGAACAGTAAGCCGGACCAACACAATTAGGCAGCTTTAACCAGGTTTTGTCATGGTGCCCCTGCCCAGGCTGCAGCCCTGCACAACCAGAATTACTGGACAAAAACAATCAATACATTGCTCCCAGCAAAGCCAAAAGTACATCCACGAGTAAAACCTTTCATGTTTCTTACTCTCCAGAAGTTAAATGTTACTGAAGGGTTAAATTCAGCACATCTTAATTCACAGAAAAGCAGGGTAACTGCGAGGAATTAACGAACCAAAAATTATAATCCATCCCCCGCCCCAAATGGATTGCTTTTTCTTTATGTTTGCAACACTCCAAACAGTATATACTCCGAATTTGTGCACAAATATATCTGTTTGAGCATGTTTTTTCGCACTCCTCACAAAGCCTGTCATTAATCACCTGCCAAACATCTCACAGCTCACAGCCTCTCACAGCACAGACTCTCCGCATCTGTGGCTCCTGATACCAGCATATTGTCCTAATACCACACTGAACTGTAAATACACAGAACGTTTACCCACAATTTTCCTTATCACTTGCAGATATGCAAAAACAAAATCTAACCTTCACACGACCCCCCCCAGTTGCTACCCCACTACCCAACAACCATCTTTTTCTCCATTTAAAAAACCATGGACATTACAATAAAACAGGAATGTACTAAACTGTTCAATTTCTCTGTTTTGCTTTGTTGATTGTTTTGGGTTTTTTTTCCTGATAACATGCTGCAAAAACAGTAAAGGGACTCAAGATCATCCCAAGACAAGAAAGGATTTTAAGCAGCGCAGAAGTTTAAATTCTTCTGTTCTCCAGGGGACAACCCCTTAGCTGGGCTGCAGGTGATGCTGAGCCTGCACCCCAGTCCAAAACACAAACTCTGGAGAGTCCAATCACAAACTGTGCATCCCCAGATACAGATTAATTATGAGTGTTTTAAAATATGAGGACAGCGAGAAAACTTTATTCTGGCTTTTTTTTGTTTCCTCCCTGAAAAGAATTTACTTCCTATTAATGAAGTAATGAAGCAGCAATTACTCTTGCACCCTTTTATTATCATTCATTTCACATGCCCTGTCATGCTTTTTGTTGAGAAAATTGCTCCGCTGTTCCTAAAAGGGGGAAAAAAAATCAGAACTGCTTCAAAATCCATTTGTAATTCAGTAAGGTTTTTCATTTTTGGCCTATTATACTGACACTATCACTTAATATCCATATGAAGAGCAAGTTTCCTTTCACCTGGAGAACCCCAAAGTGCTGGGCACAGAATTCTGTTTATCTTTATGGTATTCAACATCTTTGAAATTAAGATGCGAATATTCAGAGAATGCCTCCCACACCAAACCTAAAGATAGTAATGTTTCATTCCCATTGTATATTTTGAACTCCGGAGATGGCAGCTTCGGATTTCTGAATTTCTGAGTGCACTGTTTTTAATTCAGAAGATGGAAAAGGCTGCAGAGTGATTTCATCAAAGCTCAGAAAATATTTTAACCCTTATTTAAAGTGAGGTGCATTTTGTACTCATACTTCCTACTCCATCTCAGGGGCAGACCCACCTGTTCTGCATCACTTCAGCTGCTTAGTAAGGCACAAACACAGGATTTATGCAGCACTTGAATCAGCTTCAGAGCCACATGATACAGCAAAAACCTTATGAACTTAATTTCCAGAACTAAGACATTTAACAGTCCTGAAAAACTGAGTCAAATTGTGCTTAGCTACTGCAGTTAAGACTTTAAATAATACCACTGAAACAGTAATCCTAATACTTACAGCTAATACAGGCTTTTTGCAGGGTTGTTTTGAAGCTAAATCCAATACTTTGGGACAGTGGTAAATAACAGTAATGACCATTTCAGCTTCATAGCAATGGCTATGATTGCAGTGGCTATACAAGATTTAAATAAATAAATAAGGAAAACCACCCTATGATTAAAGAGAAATTAAAGCCTTTCTTAACATGTGTTTTCAAAACCAGCCAACCAAGCTTCCCTGGGAAGTCACCCTGTCATGGTGCCTAACATCTACAACCTCACACATCCATTCTGCATTTAAATAAATACCAGTTTCTTTGGTGCTGCAATAGCCGTGAGGGCTATCTCAATACAAATGAGCAGCCTGTACTCGGGGAAAATAAAAATCTAGAGCAAGCAGGATATAACTTCTCTGGGGACTGGGGAGACCTTGTGTGCAAGCTGCCAACTCCTTCCTCTTCCCTCAGCAGCAGGAAAGCAGCACGAAGGGTGGGACATCACTCACTGCTCTCACGAGAAAGTGCCAGGGATCACAGATACGACAGAAAAAATACCTGTATCGTGAGCAGAAATTATCTGTTTTATTCGGCAGGGAGAAAAATAAAAGCACTGTGATTACAGTATTGCTGACACAGAAGAGAGAGGTGGTGTAAACGCACTCACCGTGTAAATATAAATATGGACAGCTGGGGGTTTTTTACTGCCTGGTAGCAAAAGGAGAAATAAACCCTTAAGACAAAGTTGTTTCTAAGAAATGGAGCCACTTGCAGGGTAAAAACCCTCACAGAATTTAAGGGAAGGAATGCGCTTACAGCCATCCACAGTGCTTACATCTGTGCCAGCTAAATCTCACTTAATGAGATTTAAGTCAATTTCATTCAAAATCAAGTTATGTTGGAAAAGGAACTTCTTGCTCTGAAATTATTTAATTTATGACTTACAAGTCAAGCAGGTCCTGAGGTTGCAGGTCCTATGGAGACAAAACTGAGAGCAGAGAACATCTGGCCCTCCAAGTTATTTACATTCACTGAAGTGAGTGAAATTAGGAGTTTGGAGAGACAGTTTTATAAAGGCCCAAGGTGTAAACTTTCCCTCTGGTTTGAACAAAGTCCATCTGTCTGTGACAGACCAACACAGGCCCCCAGGCAGCAGCTCGTGCCTGTGGTGGTTTCGTAGCAATTTCAGAGAGATTTCCTTTCACAACAGGGTTTCAGGAGAGATTTTAAAGACCATGTTTGTTTCAAAGACATTTGCTTGAAGTCTTTGTTCGTGGAAAGGATAAAACCTCTGTGGCATGAACCTTTACACCATAAAAAGCACCTTCAGTTGGAAACCTGACACCTGTGGCCATGCCCAGGTGTGAGCACTGTCAGCCCTTGATGCCCTCTCTGCAAAATCAATGAGCACATGAAGGTCTTCGCCAGCATTAAAAGATGCTGCACATCCCACAGAGGCTTCTCCAGGGTTTTTTATTCAGGAGAACTTGGAAGCAGCCTCATTTTGAGAGGATTAAAGGACAAACTTCAAGGCTTGTGATGAAAAGATAGAAAGACAAAGCAGGACTTTACCAAAACTTGGCTCTGGATGATCACCACAACAGACTTCTCTTCTCCTGGGAGAAGCAGCTGAAGTCAGGTTCAATTTCTACTCCTACCACAGCAAAACAGTTTCTTGTGATGCCTAAATGGAACTTCCTGTACTTCAGTTTGTCCATTGTGTATTGGCTCGTCTCGATGAGCAAGATCTTGTGCTCAATATTGAAGTTACAATAAACATGCATCAAATTGAATTAAACACTGTGCAGTGACTCCTGTGGATTTCCAATGCTCCACGTGGTACCACTCACAAAAATCAGTCAGTTCCACATGAATGGCTGTCACCTTATGTAGAAGAGTGAAAATGTGGTCAGTGCTCATAAAATAGTCTATAAAGAGTTTCCTTGGGTAATGGGTACACTTCATGTGGACTTTTGAAAAGAGATGCTTTTTCACTGAAATTCAAATAGAAATATATCAAATAGTAGATTTGATGAGCAGAAAGCATGTCTGCCGGCCTCACAAAGACATTCCAGGGCTGGTGGTACAGTTCAGAAGTCTGAATCGAAGCTCAAAAAAAACAAACAAAAAGAAGGGCCAAATGCTTGGTAAGATCATTTTATGCTCCTTCCTAAAGATTCTATTAATATTTCTTTTTTGAAGGAGTTCAATGAAACTTCACTCATCTCAAACTTTGAACACTATACCAAGGTGAACAGTGCACAAAAATTAAATAGAAAAATACTAAATCATCCATTTTTAAGAAAAATCTTACTGAGCAAAGTTCTAGTTCAAGTGTGTGGTGTGTCATGAGAATCTAAACACAGAAGGAAGACACTATCTGATAAATAAAAACATCCTCCAGGAGAGTGCTATGGAGGTATGGCGTTTACTTGAAAGTAAGATGAAAGTTCCACTACAATTCCAAAGAGAGGAAGGTAAAAAGAACTCCTGGAGGTGTAAAATAAAAAAAAAGTATAAGCATGCCCAAGATTATTACATCATCAATAGTGCCTTTTCTTTGTCATTGAACTTAATTTAGTGTTTAAAGACATGATAAAGTTATGAATGCAAGTCCTAAAACAGAACTAGAAAACATTACATTATTAGATTATTTAAAGAATGTGCTTTTAATTATCACCTACTACCTTTATTCCTCAAAGGCTGCAGAAGTGTGTGAGAGTCCACGATTCCCTGATAAATAACAAAAACCAGAGTCTCATCTGAGGCTAAAACATTATCACATATCATTGCCAAGGTGCTGCATGGGGACAAGTAAAAAAAATCAATGGCAGAATCTATTAAATCTAAAAAGTGGCTTGTCTGGTTTCTTTTCCATGTGAACAAGCAATATTGAAATCATGTCTGCAATTCACACCTTCCATGATCAGACCTAAAAGAAAGGACACTGAAACCATGCAACCCTTGGCAACATCTGAAGAATCTTCATAACGAGAAGGAACACCCCAAAAAACCTGGTTTTTACACAGGGAATCTTGTACCATGGCAGTCCACAGAGTCATTCCTGTACCAGTGGTGAACACCCTCTACAGCTGTAGAAAAAACTAAACTAGGCAAAAGTCTTCTTCTAGAAGATGGCACAGCAGTCCTCCAACTCCAAACTGATATAGAAAATCAGTATCCTACTCTCATCAAATGAGGTCACCTGTGCCATTATATTTAATTTATTCTACAGCCATATAGAAAAATACTTAGTATCATTATCTTTCTATACATATATGGGAATCTCATTAACAACAATGGTAATTTCACATCCACGGCGAGAAATACATCCATCGAGTCACAAGGACTTGGGACAATTCATTGTGGTACCTTATGGTTTTGCAATATCTGTATGCGCAGGATATGACAACAATTTACAGTAGATGAGCAAAGATTAAAAAAAATTAAAAGGTTAAAGATCATAAATAAGTATGGGTCATTAGGATATTTGAAATTAAAAGCCCAGGCTCATATTGTGCTTTAAAGAAAATACACTCAGAGCACCTTGATCTTGACTGTTGTGTTGAAAAGACTGATTAGAGGGGCACAGAACTGGAAAAAGAAAGATTATCCACTTGTTTCCAAGCTAAACGATGACCAGTGTAAAAGAATTACCGATATTGAATCAATTCCACTTAAAATTGGGCCCTTCCAATCTCTGTGTCTACTGCTGCCAGATTAAAGGGAGGCCATCAGGAAGCAATTTTGGGTAATCTGGCATTGTTTTATTAACCAAACCCAAAGACTGACCTAACCACTGCTGAATAAAACAGCTTCTTCCCATCCTCTCTAGCCTAAAAAACACAAAAGGAAATGTTGTCATGGAAACCAGTCTATCCCAAAGGTATCCCGCATTTTGCTAGATCCAAATTATACCAGTATCCATAATTCCATTAATAGCAGAGACAACCTGAATTCTCTGCCACACGACACTGAGTGTGGCCACCACTCAACACCACTAATACCAGCCACATTTTCAAAACAAGTTACTAAGTAGTGGTAAGAAATATATTTAAATTATGAGTTTGCTAATGTGTGAAGTCAACAAAATGTCCATGCAAGTATGGAGACGAATGTCAAATCACAGAAGGAAACACCAAGAAACTGAAAATCACAAAGTGAAAATCACAAAATCTCAAAGAAATTTAGAAGAATCTGACTGCTGATGTTCACTTTTGCCTGACTTTCCACCAATTTCAAATGTATACATTACTCTCACTATCATGATTCATTTCTTGACCTCAGTGCTTGTATTTACTACAGAATATTATGCGTTTGTTGCACCAATTCAAAATCTTTATATGAAAGAAAACAAAAGCTGAAGTATACTTGCTTTGCCAAGTATTAAAAACACCACTGAAGATTCATTCAAAACAGCAAAATTTTTCGCAGATCACCCAATTTTTTTTCAGAAATGAAGTTTTTTCTTTGCACCTTCAGGAGCACTGTGCAAAACTCTGATACCTGAGGCAATGATTACATCAGCCCAGAGCAAGAGCATCACCTACCCGCAAGTGCAGGCTCAGTGGGAGGGTACTGCCTGTCAAATGAAATCAAACAGTTTTGCCCAAATTCTTTCTTTGTGTTTTTCAGGCCTCTTGGACAACATGTGGCATCCCAATTCAGACTTATTCTCACGCAGATATCTGGCACTAAAAGCACCATTGTAGCACAGAAAGAACAATGCCAGAACGCTTCCTGAATCCTGGTGATTTATGGCTAGGCAGGAAAACAGGCTGATGAAATGTCATACCAGCCTGACTACTGCTTGGATAAAAAGCAGCTTCTCAAATATTTTAATTACAGGCTGCCTCAGGAACATTCCTACAGCATTGCATTTATTAGGAGCCTGGTCAGTGTGTAGAATGTCTGCTTGCTCAGGTCCCAACTCCAGGAGACACAGCCTCCAAAAAGAGCCTCGAGACCAGCACCTCCAGCCTCCACAGAGCAGGACAAAAACTGCCAAACAACTGCAAAGGCAAAATGAGAAGAGAGGCAGAAGAAGACTCTGAGGGCCAAGTTTCAGTTCTTTCTGACTTGCAGGATGCTCAAGAAGTACACCTGGACTTGGTCAACTTCTGCATGGCATGTCCCAGTGCAGAGATCCTGCCCACACCTGCCAAAATCCCCCAAGGAAGGTCCCAGCAAAACTTTCTTGCTGGTAGAGGGGGCAGTGGCGATGGGATTGGGGAGCCCTGCCAGCCTCTGAACTGCTGGTGCTGAATACATTTTCATCACTGTGAACTACATGCACAGACAACCCTAGAAACAGGTTATTTTAATTCAACAGGTAATATTAACATATCTAAATGTAATATATTTCAATGACACATGCTGCATCTGGAGCTTTTGTGGAACAATGGTTTGAACATCTCTACTGAAAATGACCTAAAAGGGGAAATCAATCTGATGCTCAGTGTAGTTCAGTTTAGTTTCCATGGACACACAGAATCTTATCTTTCTTACAAAAATAAAGTTACCAGGTAGTACAGCTTTGAAGAAAATCCAGCGTCCCTCCCAGGGCAGGAATATTTCACTCTGCTTTTCCATGAGAGTTTAAGCAATTAGTGCCAAAAGTCATAAAGTGGTTTTGCTCCACTCACATTTGTCCACCCAGATACAAATACTCAAAAGATGGTAACGAGGCTGCTGCTAATCTGGGGGTTAGTTTAAGCCCCCATCCCAGACTTTAAAATCCCACATGGCTGGGAAACCAGGCCTGTGGTTATTTTAAGAGTATTCCTTTCAAAATCATCCTGAAGTGGCCCAACAGCATCAGGCTGCCCATGACTCTGGCAGGGCACCTCTTCTGAACTTGTAAGTTCTAAGGCAACAGCTACAGCTACAGGTACAGGTTATGGAAGGTGTTCACTAGACACAGAAACTCATACAATTTATTTTTTACAGGAACTGTAATTATCAGAATGAATAACCATAATGGTGGTTTTCTGTTCCACACTCTTGTCCCTCTGCACTGACTTTCAAGAAACCACAAACGATGCTGTAAATGCAATAACCTACTTTGTGGGCATGGCTTGACTTTGTCCTTAAATAGCATTTTTGGATGCTCAGTGAGAACATGAACAGAAATGTAATTTTAAATATCTTTAAAGATGAAAACCTGACACAGTCAAACTGTCAATAGCTGACTTTTGTGAGTGTAATAAAAATTTTAAACTGTAACATACATCTTACCAAAGCAACCACAGATTCTGTCCAAGTCTTGCTTACAGAGCTTCAAAGTTAACAAAATAAAACTTTTCCTACAGTCTGCAATTTCACAATCCTGTCATTCTGAACAACTTGAAACTGGACAAAATTCTACCCTAGCTTTCCAAGCCTGAGTTTTCTAAAGTCTGTGAAGTTCACTTGGGAATTTCAACCCAAGGGTTGAGACACCACAACTAACAAATCATGTATTTGTGGTTGTAACAATCCAAACTGGATGTTCTTTAGGTAATATTTAAACAAATTATATCTTTTTTCCTACACCCCCACCTCCCCAATTCTTCATCTATTTCTAATCAATGCCTACTAACATAGCCAAGATAAGCACATTTTGAAGGTCTAAGAATTATAAAACAAAGTTCCAGCTTGGGTTTTTCCAGCAGTTATAAATCAGTACAGCCTTCTGTAAAAGGAAGAGGATAGATAATCTCGTTTATTTCTTTTTTTCTTAATTTAAGCATGTACACTCTGAAGCATGTAAAACCATTAACGACATATGGGAAATGTATTTCTTTATTAATATAAACACAACTTGAACACAGCCAGGGTGCAGAACTTGTCCCATGGATTATCAGAGTCTACAACTGGATGATACTTAAGCTTCTGCACACACATTACTGGCCTTGGAAATAATGTGGGATTGGGGAATACACTGCCTTTCAAATTCGTATTATGGCCAAACCAAACCCAGTCCCATTGTTTGCTCAACAATATTCAGTGCTCTTGTCTCTGACAGCTCTACACCGAGCACTGAAATGTACGAGAGTCCACACTGAGGAGCAGGGAACGAATGGGAAGCTGCGCCATTCCCCTAAAAATTCAGCAAGAGCAGTGAATAAAAGACAATTAGTGAGAAAAGCAGCAAATTCCCTGGAGCAAAGAGAGTATTGATGGCATTACGATTACTGACTCTACCCTTACTTTTATTTAAATGGTTGAAACTTCCCTGCTCTTATTTTTCTGACTTTGGCATTTGATTCCATCTATACTCTAAACTTTCTTCCCAGCTTACTTCTGTTGCTCTTCTTTTTGCTCCAAGCTGTGTATCCATACCACATCATGCCCAATGTACACCTTGCACAACATACCACATTAAGTAGAAATTTCATTATTTAACAAAGTATTGAACCTGAATCTTCTTGTGCCTTCATCCAACAAACAAAAGAACAAATTTAAACTCAAAACCCAGCACTGAAACCTCTTCTTGTCAGATGTTTTGTGATTCCCTCCTCCCCACTGGTTAAGCAACAGCTGTTGCTGAGTATTTTTAAACACAAGAGGATTTCTTTTAGTGCTGCTAGATAAGATGGCCAAAATTTAAAGTGACAATAAATTAAAGCTCATTATTGTCATAATAATGGCAGTATAATGTGTTTAAATGGTACTTCGAGACTGTGTCTTCTGAAATTAAAATTAATTACACCTCTGTTACCTACCACCAATTAATCAAAAGAATCACAGCCCCTGACAACGTTTAAGAAAATCATGAGCTGATCTCATCTGTAACCTCTGTATTTTTACATAAAGGATGCAATTAGAGACAAAATATGATGAAAATAACATAAACCATCACCCAAAACAGCAGAACATGTGACAGCAAGTCAGCACATAAAGCTGCAGCAATTTGTTTTACAACTGTTCTTTTCAGGGGTTTTTTTCCATAATAAATGATCACTTAGAAGATTTGTAATTCTGTTTCAAGGTAAGTGTGGTAGGACTAGTTCCCTTTAGGAAGGACTGCAAGATTCCATCAATAAGCAGGTCCCTGCTGGCACTTTTAACCACTTGATGTTCTGATACCCAAGATGATTTCGTATCAAACTCAGCAAATACCCTTTTCTGGTGTGACCTCGGAGTGATTTCAGCAGCCACAACAGCAGGGCAAGGGAACACATTTAGCACAGAGGCAGAAATACCTGACTCCTGCTCATAAAACCAGTTGTTTCTGCTCCCTTTACATTTTCATGGATTTAAATGGGAGGAAAAATTCTCCAACATCAGCTAAATGTGAGATTTTGACAAACACCAAGGGCTGTACTTCCAAGGGCTCTAAAGAAATCCTACTACCCAACCTCAATAGAGCAGCTGTACTTTCACAGGGGTACAAGAGAATGTGTCATGGTGACAATCCTACAGACCCACAACGTGCTGCATTTCTACTAAAATATGCTGCCTAAATAGACGAAACACCACTACTTTTTTAAAAAAAAACCATGAATCTTGAATGAAACCAAGGTGTCCCTTTGCCAAAGTTCAGATTTCTATAAATAGTTATCCTGATTTGCTGCAATGGTTGAGTTCTTCAATCACGGCATTATTTTGCATTTTTCAGATTAAAAAAAGCTGGACTCAGGAATCATAACTGTGCAGAACACAGGTAAGGAGCATCGTAACTAAAACAGAATCATTTACAGAGCTGGAGATTATAAGCAGATGGCAGCAAGAAACACTAATGCAAATATTTGCAGCAATCCCAATTAGGATTTGTCATTCTAACATAAAACATTACTGCGTGAATTTTGTGATTTTTACTTAATATGATTTATGATGCACATCTTTACATTTATATAGCCAAAACAAACTCATTTTAAAACTCCCATATGAATACATATATATGTGCGTGTGTGTATATATATGTACAACACACAGTCCAATATGACATTATGCTTTACTTCTAATAACACCCTACACTGAAAACTGGCAATAAATGTCTGTGAATTCTTCAGAGGTAGAATTTTATTATCCTAGTTGTTCTTCATGCCTAAGATAAACTTCAAAAACTTCCACTTCAAGATCTCCTGCTCTAATCTCTTGCTACTGCCCAGTCAAGAGTTTTTCTGACCAGCACATCACGTAAAACCTCTCAAGACTGGGCAAGTTACCCCAAAACCAGGAGTTTGGTCAGTAAAGCTTGGAATGGGGGTTCAATCTAACCCCCAGATTAGCAGCAGCCTCATTACCACCTTTTGAGTATTTGTGTCTGGGTAGACAAATGTCAGTGGAGCAAAACCACTTCATAACTTTTGGTACTAACTGCTTAAACTCTCATGGAAAAACCAGGAGTTGCCTGAGGGGCAGCCTCAGACAACAGGAAAGCACAATAATAAACTAAAAGTAATCCTCTTAAATTGTCACACAGAAGGAAATAATCAAAATAAAATTAATATTACACAGATTTATCTTCGTTTCTCTTTTTTTGTTTACCAAAAAAATGTAGCTACTTCCCTTTGCTTCCATAAATTCTCTGTGACTTGAAATCAAGTCCCCAGTTTCTGCCAATTAGTCTTCTTCTTATCCTTAAAATCTGTACATTTTTGACTCCTGCAAAGCTTGCAGTGCTTGCAGCCTGGTCCTGAGAAGAAACATCCCCATTTTAAGATTTACTGTAGGATCATGGAGTCATTTAGGTTGGGAGGGACTGCTGGAGTTTGCCCACAGAACTGGTTCAGCTGAGCAGGGACTGGCACAGACAAGCCCTGAGTATCTCAAGAAGTGGCACTACAACACCTCTGTTATTACGACTGCTACTGTAAAAGAGTTTTTCCTTATATTTATCTGGAATTTCCTGTATTCCAGTAACCCTATTTAACTCAGATCACTGTGCAGGATTCATTTTTCAAATAATTTTCCCACTTAATGTTTGCTGTTTATATTACCCAAAAATACATTAAACCTATTCTTTGTGCATTTCATTTACACTCTCATTTTCTTTTTAAGGTGGGGGGGGAAGTTAATTGTTACCTGAGAATCTCAGACTCACTGAATTCACTGTAGCTGACAGGTAAGAATATGAGCAAAGGCCAGAGGAGAGACTTTCGGACTGCAAAGTGGAACTAACACATTCATATATTTTCAAGTTTTTCATGCAACTAACTTCAGGCTTCAACTGCACTGACTCCATCCAAGGTACAGCACGTTGAATGTAAAATCCCACTTCACTGGGAAGAAAGGAACAAGGTAAAAACATCTATTAAAATTCAGAGCTCCAAATTAAGCAATTAACAAATATGATTTCTTAAGGTAACTTACCGTTGACCTGGCATCTTACTACAAAACACAAAGAAATTATATTATTGTTACTTTACATGGTAACATGTAGGAAAAACAAATATTTGAACTATATGGCAGCTACATAAGTCAAAAACGATGGAAAAAAACCAGGAGCACAGCAGACCCTTCGACAGTTCTGCTTCCAAGAATTCAGTACAAAATCCTTGCAAATTCTGAACACATGAATGCAAGGAGAAGTTTTGATGTGTGCCTGGACAAGACTTCAGCTCTTGATTTTGTGCTAAAATCTACTTTGAGTGAAAAACTTGCAGGTGGACATTAAAAACTGGAGATTAAAGTACAGTGTGAACCTGTAGCCAGACGGACACACATCAGACCCTAAAAATGTTACCGTTTTAGTAGGACTAAGAAATAAATGATTTAAGTATGGTACCTTCATTTGCTCTTATTTGTAAATATTAGGCAAGACTGAATTAAAAATAAAATTTAGAGTAACAAACTGCTTTTTCTGGCAACAGATCTGCAGACATAGATTATTAATGTCAAACTATTGAGATTCTCCTAGTACATAAACTGGATTATTTATTATTATTAATAAACAACTCATGCTTTGAAGCATGCCATTGACTGGGATACCAGGAGCCAGCCTGCCTTATGGCTGAGACTGCTGAAGGAGCAGAATGTCAGCAATCATAGAGAAAAACTTTGCCTCCTTCAGAGTTACACTCCCTTTCATTTAGGATGCCTTTCAGCTTGGGAAAACACTGAGTATTTTTTCTACCCATGAGATTACACTACAACTCATAAAAAAACTTTCCAAATAGCTAAGAACTCAAAAAACAGTCACAACTCTTCCTACCCAAGGCAGGTCAAGCTCAGGTGAGCTCAGAGATGACCTGTGCAAACCCTTTATCAAACACTGCAAAGCACAAGGGCATTGAAAAATATTTATACATTTATGGACATTGTAATAGTGTGACAGTAAAATGTCACAGTTTCATGAAGTTGGAGCCCTCAGCAGTGAAGGGACAGAGGTGAGGAAACAGATGGACAGGAAAGACCCTCAAAGGGACAAAATCTCCTAAGTGTAAACTCAAAGATGGATAGCACACCTACAAATTAACAGAATGTGTTTGTTTCATTCAGCCATCAAACTATAATGGGATAAGCATATAATAATAAAGAATGATTATGAGATCATGAAAGCCAAGAGAAATCTAAACTTTTAAGCCATTTTGGTAAGCCCAGGAAAACACTAGTGTCAATCCAGAAAGGATATGCCCCCTGGGACTCTGAAAACTGTGACCACTCCGTCCATCTAAAGCTTGGGACGGAGCTTTGGGCCGGGACAAAACTAAAGAAACACAGTGCGAAGAGGTTGATCACTAAGTGGTGGTTGAGATCAGCCTTATGTGGCCATTTATGAACCATGACTGTTTTCACAATGTACATTCAGAAAACTGGCAGAACCCATTTAAGACAGAGTATTTTCAGATGGAGTATATTCTTTTTACCCTGACATCTTTTGAAGCAAAACATCTGTATAAAATTAGGCAAGAATTAACAAATGCAGCCCCTTTCCTGGTTTTGTGTGGGAGGGGTGAGGGTGTCACAATAGGTTTACCCAAATGGCACAACAAAATCAGAAATTAAAATGAAAATAAATATATACTAACAGAAAGGTTTGACCAGCTTCCACATTTCTGCATGAATGTGTAAAATGAGCAATTCCATCTCCTTCATATCTGCCACTTTCCTTAAAGCTGAAAAAAAATGCTAAAGATGCTCATGCCTGTGTCCCCACACCATTTTGTAATGCTCTTGTGCAATATGGTCACAGGCTCTTGTGACCAAAATAACTCCAAACAAATTCCAAGCAAACAGAACTGTAAATATTGTTGTACTTCTTTTGACTTTGATCAAGCTACACTGCATTACCCTGCCTGAAAAGCTGCCCAAAAATATTAATGTCAAACTCTGTTTCCAGTAGCACAGAACAGAGGGGGGAAAACCCTAAGAGTCTGAGACAATTAAGGGAAGGTGTTTTTTGAAAATTAAACCAGAGCACTTTTTCCTGAAAGTTAGTACTCAAATTAGATTCTTTCCATCAATACGTATATATAATGCTAATAATGTACGTTCTTTAGTACTTAAGACCAGTAAAAAATTACAAGCACCTTCAGAGGTGGTATTGTTCACTTCCCCCATTTTACAGGAGAGCAAAAAACGATAAGCAAGTCTGGGGAAAAACATTCATGGGACAGAACAATGGCAGCACGATGTGCAGACAGAGAACCCCACAAGTCCCAGCCCTTTTAATCACATTTATTTCCCTCTCAGACCACACACTTGCCATGACTCAGCGCAGCAGCAGCAGACCTGTACGAAGGAACAGAAAAGCTCTGCTTCGTTTTTAAGGACCCACAAGAACAAAATACTTGAAGAAAACTGGAAATGGGGCAGGGGGGGGAATTAAGGAAAAGGCCAACATGTTCAACAAGAAGCAAGCATTTTCTTGATGTCACTTCTCATCCACAAGTTGAAGAGATGGCATCTGGCTATTACTTGTGGTGCACGTCAGTGGAAACTATTTAAGAACAAAATGGTTTTTTTCCTAATACCTACCTGGAATTGGAAAATTCCATTCCAGTGAAAGTCACCCAAGAACTGGGAGGCTCCAAAATCCAGAGAACAGACTCGAATTTCAACAAACCTATGATGTTGTTTTCTAAAATAAAGTATTGCAGCTGATATGCCAGTAACTGACTGATTCTATGATGAGTATGAGTGTTTTAAGGATTTCAGTGACCTTCTGTGATGAGGTGACTCTATCAGAGGCAAGGGAAGGGCTATGGATGTCACTTATCTTCAGGAAAAGCCTTCAACACGGTCCCCTACAACATCCTTCTTTACACTGGACAGACACGGAGCTGACAGGTGGAATGCCAGGACTAGGAACTGTCTGGATGGTCCCGTCCAGAGGGTTGTGGTCAGTGGCTCAGAGTCCCAGTGGACATCAGTGGCCAGTGGTGCCCCCAGGGGCCCGTACTGGGACCAGTGTGATTTAATATCTCCATTAATGACTCAGAGGAAGGGACTGAGCATCTCTGCAGGTGACACCGAGCTGAGGGTGCAGTGACACATCCACAGGGACCTGGACAAGCCCCAGGAGTGTCCCCTGGGAATCTCCTCAGGTTTAACAAGGCCAAGGGCTGGAGCTGCTCCTG
>JAWWTY010000088.1:8528885-8567950 GCA_035222235.1 Margarornis squamiger
GGGGAAAGAAAAAAACCCCAAACTCTATAAACACTAAAATTACTGTACAATGGTTAAAGCAACAGCAGAATTCCCTGCCATAAAATCCTGGTAAACTAATGTACTTGAGCTTCTATAAGGTACAATTTCCCATAAGTGAGCCAAACAACAATAACGTTTTCTTTCTCTTCTTTGCTCTCACTGCATCACCTCACCTCTGTTCTGGAAAAAACACTCCTGAAAACACTGTCTGCAGTTCCCTTAAATATTACTTCATACAAGGAGTTTTGTGCATGAACACTGCCTTAAAGAAAAACAAAGTCCTTCCACTGTCAGGAAATCTCAGTACTTCTTTTTCACTCAAAGCCAGTTGCAAGTGTCAAATACAAAACAGTATTTTAAAATGCAAAAAAATGTCTTAAAATAAGAACATTTTCACGTGAAAACAAAATAATCAGACATTTCTTTGGACAGTGAAGAAAAATCTGGTGCACTGCTATGCAGGAATAAGGATGCCAAGGAATGATTTTGAACAGAAAATACTGTATTTTTTCTTTATGGAAGACAGGTTTTAAGAGATATCAACTGCTGTCACAAGCACCTCATGGGTGAAGGAGTTAAATGAAAAACTAGGTCACAGTTAAAGTACAAGATCTGTTTTCCTATGGTGGGCATTAAAAATGAATCTTATGCTAAAATTATATGGTCATGTTCAGGTATCAGAAGCCTTCCATGCCTTCTCCGAGCTCAGTTTCTCCACTGAAGAGCGTCCCGTTGTGTGTACAAAAGGAACTTGAACTCTGAGCACGCTCCAGCCCTCCAACATTCATAATTTAATGAGCTAAGCCACCACCAGGCACAGGCACTGCAGGTACAGTTTCAAGAAAATTAACCTTCTCCTTCACCATTCAAAATCCAATTACCCACCCAGCCTACAAGGATTGAAATTACCCTCAATTTTTAAAAAACTCGCTAACATCTAATTTTGTAAATCTGGCTCATTGCGCAATTATTTCCCGTAACAAACGTACCATTTGGCATAATTGTTTAGAACCCTTTCTAGAAAACAATCCCAAACCAAAGCTGGTTCTGTGCTACTCTGAATGGTCCAAAAAGCACTTATTTTATCACAGCAGTATATACAAGGGACTTGGAAGGAAGAAAATTTCTCGTGGTTGCAGTGACCTTTATTGCACAGAGAAGCCAGACGAGGCCAGAACACACATTTTTCATAATGAGGTTATAACATTTTCCATACTGTTTCCCCCTCTGTTTATCATGCAAGCTTTACACAAGCTTATTTTCCTGGGTTATCAAAAATGATTACAAACTGAGGAATCTTTTGCTTTTCTTTTTTTAACATCTAGGGAGCAAACCTCCCCAAATCCCAGTTTCACAAATACTTTTTGCTGGAGGAAAAAAGGAAAGTGAAAATTACAAGTACAACAAGAGAATGTTAAACACAAAAGGTTTGTGTGAGAAAAGCTGGTTAGTTTGAGCCATGGATTTATCCATCATGTGAACAATTAACTAGTCTTTTTCAAGGATGGTGTATTTTCCCAAACGTTTAAAAAATAATTTCTGTCTATATTAATTTATGCAGCAATTAATAAAAAAAAATTGTTTAGCTATCAGGAGGATTACACATTTCAGTGATAAAAGTGCAAACCAAATAGCAGCGTGCCCACAACTAAAATACTCCACTCAACCCTGGAAATCCTGGAATTTTTCAAGGACAATTAGAAAAAGTTATTGTAAGATTCTGAACCACACAAGTTATGAATTAAGTATTTATGATACTAAACATCCATGTTCAGATCCTCTTCTCTATTGTTACAGCTTGTTATGACAGTTCAGTACTTCACAGGTTAATCCTAATTTTTAAAGAACAGATGTTTTGTTTTCCAGGCTGTTTGAATAAACCTAAAAAACTGGTTTAGCTTTCTACTTTTGCCTGAATAATCTTGAAAATCCATTCTCTTCTCATTTTCTCCTGAACACTCCTTCCTGAAATTAACATTCCTTAGTGTTTACCTCATGAAAATATTTCAAATTTCCATGTGTTTGTCTTTGAAGAGGATTTTACACTCTGCTGGTTGATCATCCCATCTTACCTTTCCTTTCTGATCCATGGAACACTGACTTCTAAAAACTGATGGTTTCTTCTCAGACCATGCCTCTAGTTGTTTTTTCCCTTTTAACTTTTAACCTCAGTGTCTCTATGACTAACTATCTCATTTTATTTAAATCATTTCCTCTAAAGCTTAGTCTCCTTCTGTGTTGCCTTTTGGTTCTGTATCTCCCCTTAGGATGTTGAATTTAATTATACTGCAATTAATATTGGTGGCTCAGCCATTCCATCTCAAATTAACTTCAGTTAGCTATTTAATATTAAATTGAGAATAATATTGGCTCTCCAACTAACTGCTCTCGAGAAGTTCTTTAATGTGCTGAAAAGCATACCCAAAGTTTTTGTGCTTCAGTTCTGACTGACTGAAGCCCTGCATTACTATAACAATTTGGACAGGATTGCACAGGCTCTCCCCCTCTCTTCAGGTCCATGAGCAACCTTTCTTTCCTTGGCTTGTGTCTGAACTGTGCAGCTTATCCAGCTTCTGTCAGCTGGGAGTGAAAATGTGGAACCTCCACCAGCCAGCAATGGCTGCGTAAAGAAACAAGTGAGACTTGACTGAAGTGAGTATTGCCTGAGCCACACATCTGACTGCCACTCCTCGCTGCTCTCTCCCAAACACATCTGAGAACACAGCCCAAAACCTGACCATTCTCTATAATCTTTGTCTGCAGGGGCTAATAAATTTCAGCCTGTCTTATTTTAATTTGCAGTGAGCTCCCCATGCCCATTAGTACTTACGGTTTACACTTTAATAAGAAACTCGTCCAAATCAGAATTTGATTAGACATGTCGTATAAAAGAAAAAAGGAAGGGGTAATTCTTAGCACAAGTAATTTACACTTTAAATAGAGAAGAGATCTGAGGAAAGGACAGTTGTGCCCAGTTTGCAGACCAGAAACTGAAGCAAAGAAATTAAGTACTCTCCACATGGAATTCTGCCTCCAAGTTGGGCTTTTTCCTCAGTCCTCCCCACTTGACTCCTCTATGTATACAGATATTTATATATATTTAACTACAAAATTATGTTTTCTTTCTGCATTGTAAGGGAAGGAATAAAAATGAAATCACTGAAGTCCCTCTATCCCTAAACCAGCAGTTTAGTGATGGAAAAAGTTCATTAACACACAGAAGGCCTGAAAACTACACGTAACAACAGCTGAGTACCCTCCTTTATGGCTTTTAACATTTACTATTTTTCCTTTCAAGAACTTAGTGAAACTCTTGTACCCAGACTACTTGAAAAGACCTGTGTCAACATTCCCTGCCTGTTTGTACTGTCTTGAATTTACGTCCACATTCTTTGATTAAATAAATGTTATTGATGCAATCATACTCCATGTTTTTTATTCCATGTGCTGTCTGACAAATATGATTTCTGCAATATATGGAACAGTGATGCTGGTATTTAAAAATCTGGTTGTGAATTAAGAAACAAATCAGTCACACACACCGAAGTGACTTGATTTTGAACCTAAAAAACACGGTGTCACTGGCATTCCCAGAAATACCTTCCCAGAGGACTCTATAATAATTTCTGTACTTTATGGCTTTACCACTGCTTTTCTTCTGTTGCAGAGGGGAAATTACAATTATACTAGAATAAACAGAAATTTATTTCGTCTCCAGTGTAGCAAGAGAAGCTTTTTTTAGAGTTTTGTTGTTACTCACATAGGTCTTTGGAGAGGAAAGACACAGAGAGCAGTGGCCACTGAGCAGCTTAATCTGAGTGTCTCATCTAAAATACACTGATACTAAGATATTACCTGAGATCTGTCCTTCCAGAATTGAATCTCTGGCAGAGAATTGATTTCCAGGATGTATCATGGTTAACTGAAGAGGTCAAAGCTATGTTCAAATTATTATTATTATTACAACTACTACTACTACTTTATATATAAAAGTTTTGGGGTTTCTATTATTACTGTGTTCCTATTCTACTCAGACAAGCTCTTCCAAGTCTGCATAGAGAGGGACAGAATTCTTTTTTTTAATGCTGCTGACTGGAAAATATTTTCTCCTTTGTTTATTCTATTTTTCCTGTGCTGTACATGAGGATGAACATCCAGAGTATTAAAATAACTCAATCATTGTTTCAAAAAACAAACATGTGCACCCAAGGGGAATAATCCTTCCTGAATTTCTTCCTTAGATCTATCCACATCCAATTCTGAGAACTCTTCTTCTCCTACAGATGAGAGAGAAACATGCACTCACTCTTGATTCCTCATGTTTGGGGTTTTCTTTTTTATTTTTAGGTGATACCTGAAATTGCTTGAAGACTTTGAACTACGAACTTAAAAAATAGGGCTTTTCCAACCCCTCCTCTCTCCTTGCTGGAAAGGATGGGCAAATCAAACTGATGCTGAGGTTTTGTGGTACCTCTGGGAAGCCCAGGACACACTGAACATGCACTGGAAGAGGGATGTGAGAGGTTGGCTGGCTGGAGGTTTCCGTCCTTGGTAGACGAGGGTTCACCTCACTTCCTCAGCACAGGATGAGTAGGAAAGCACAGAACTGGTACAGAAGTGGCCGAATTGGTACAAAGGATTTGTAAGAGAAAGAGGTGAAAACCAGTTTGTGCCTCCAGATGAGACTGATGGAGCTGACTCATCATCAGGGCATTTGCAGCCAAGAAGAATGAACTGAACAGAGACTGCTGAATGTGAAAGCCATGAATTCCAGGGGGGGAAATCCTAATACCTTTAACAGCACCCTTTGTATTCTAAAATAGCATTGTTAATTACTTTTTTCAGAAATCAGAGAACACTTAACAGGAATAAGAAAAGTTGAATCACAAACAGGTATCAATGTAAAACTCCAGATGAATTTTGCTAGCCTATTTGAACCACACAGCACACAGCAGTGAATCAGTAAGAAAGCTCCCAGCACAAACAGAATATTAAGTAACAGCTAGAATTCCTCAAACTCAAGCTATATTAGGTATGACAGTACTCATAAAATCATCTCCCCTTGGGGTTGTATCATTCTCTGAACCTCTCCCCCACCGCTGTCTGAAAATCTCCGTGTGATTTATACTTTTTTTTGGGTTGGCTACCTCATTTTCAAAAGTATTATTTGGAATATTAAAGACACTACTGATCACACCCCTGCTTCTGGGGATTTGTTATTTGGGAATTCAGTGGGTTTTTTCCAAAAAACATAGTGATATAATGGGGTATGTCTTTGACTCCTCTGCTCTATTTTAATTCAACTTACTAGTTTTATGTATTTTCCACATACCATCTTTGTTCACACAGGTCTTACTCATTCTCCAGCCTAGAGGAGCTGCTATATTAAGCTGCAAAAGTCTTCATTTGAGGATTAAGAGCTTTTGTTTTATTTTTCCCCTCATTTACTACCTATGACATAATCAATTACAAGGCCTGAATATTTGCAACTAACAGAGCTATGAGTGAAAATTCATACTTTTCTGCAAAACTGGAAACAGTGTGTACTCTACTGGTTTAGATACAAAAAGAGTTAATTTATTACTTATAACTATGTCAAAAGATTTTGCCTTGCTATTGACTTATTTGGTAATTGGTATGTATGAAGGAGAGAGAACAAAATGAACATTTTTCTGGAGGACTGGTGGCAGGGAAGGTTGGGGTGTCTGTACAAGGCTTGTCTCAAGAGTACAGAGGAACAGATCCTGCTTAGATGGGAAATTCTGGGAAAAGAGATTGTTCAAGCCCTGCAAGTCAAAAAGTCCTCATCTCACATTAAGATCAGAATTATGTTTTGCTGTGACAAATGCAAAGAGGATCACATAGCCCTGAACTGAACATATTCGTCTTATAGAACTCTAAGCATGACTGTTTCTGAACAATTTCATAATTGGTCTTACCGAGATAAGGCAAAAATAATTACAATGTCAGATAAATACCATAGTATTTCAACTACTGTAACATCCAGGACTACACACAGGCAGATACAGAGAAACAGGAGGAGTCAAGGAAAAAAAAGAGGAAATACTGACCACCACCCAGGCAGCAGACAAACCAAATTAACAGTACATTTCACTGATTTTTAATGTGTAAAATGTATATAAAAATATAAAGTATAATAATGAATACACATACATAAAATAAATATATAACACATTAAAAATTGCAACCAAACAAAAGAGAACCAAACAGAAACCCAACCAAAACACTAAACCCACATTTTAAGGATTAATCTGAAGAGTGGTAACAAGGAAGGTTTAAGGATATTCAGAGTCTCTCTTCAACACAAAGCAAAAGCACTGCAGGGCTGATGTGAAAATCTATGCAGGAAGGGCAAAATGAGCATTATGGCAGGTGATTAACTTTCAGTTGCTAAGTGGCTGCAGTAAAGAATGATCTCTGAAACACAGAATTGACCGCCAGCAGCACGAGGGAAGGGAAGTGAGTAGCAAGTTAGAAACAGGGTCTGTGCAGAGGTGTTCTGGATGAATACTGGCAAAGCAACCCCAAACTTCTGAGACTGACAAGAGCATATACACAGCGATGGTAAAACATCTGCAGATCTCAAAGCACATCTGGATATGAACAGAAGAAGGCAAAGACAACCAAGTTTGAAAGCCTGAGCACCAAGCAATCTATTGCTCCAAGCAGGCAAAGAAGAATGTGAAAACAGAAAACTTAATTCCCTCATTTCCTTCAATATGAGCTTGGGAAAGTGTAAAAGAAAAGCCAAGATGCTGGTCTGGAGAAAATAAATTTTTGAAGACATAAATATGTAGAGTTATGAAGACAGCAGGTGAGTTTGTTTGGAACTGACCTAAGAGTGAATATATGAAGAGGGAAAAGGCAGAAAGATAAGAGGTAGAAAGATGACGAAAAGCCACTGTAGGAAACACAAAAAAAAGAAAATAGCATCTGGCAAGTCAGGAGGTGAATGAGGTGAGCACACAGCCCAGCCATGGATAGAACTGAGGGTGGGATGGGCTGAATCAGATCAAGGGTGGATCACATTCCACTCCATCTGAACAAAGCAGGTGAAATCTGTGTTACAGAAGGTCCCTCGTTCCTGTGAGGGGGAGACACCCCCCACTCATAGCGAGGGGTGAAAAGCTGGTGAAACACTGATGTGGCTCGAGGAAAATGAAATCAAGACTTTTTTCACGTGTGTTCTTGAAGACAAGGAGGATTGAAAACCTCTAACTGCAAAACAGGTGGGAATGGAGAGTGAGAAGGGAAAGGCAAAGAATTATGCAGAGAATGCAAGGGAAGGGAACAGAACGACTGGAACAAGCAGCAGGAGAGCTACAAGCCCTTCCTGGACCTGTGACAGAATAAAACCGAGGAGGGAAAGGGGAGAAGGAAAACCAAGAGAGGGGAAAGGTCACGCTGTATGTTACCATGCTGTTGGTTTATTGTTTTTAAGAAGTCAGTGAGGCTACACAGAGAGGAGGATGAGAGGCAGAAGGCAAGGACTTCAGCAAGGATCCATACACAGGGAAGAGCCCCCCGAGATGGGAAAGGGATGTTTGGGTGCACATCTGCTCCGGGGCAAAGATGGCAGGGCTGGGAAAAAGGAGGAGGTGAATCTGTAGGCAAGGGAAGTGGGTCTGGTGACAGGATTTCCGCGAGGGACTGTGTGCTCCAGGGGAGCAGGGCTGGAGGAAGCGGATGCTGGGAGGCTGCCAGGGCCAGCAGTTGGTGGGGAAGAGACACAACAGCACAGTTTACCCAAAGGCTCTGTTCAAATATGTGCTCAGAGCAGGACGGACCAGAAGTGGGAGCAAACAGGGGTGAGGACCCGCAGTGTTTGCTCCTGCAGGGAGGAATCTGCAGGGATTTGACGTCTGAGACGTGGCAGGGGGAGAGGAGGGACAGATGGATAAGCATCCAGAAAACCAAATTGTTAAAATTACCTTAAAATAACAATTATCTACAGAAAACCTCCCCTTTGATCTGGGGAATCCCAGTTTCTCAGAGTATTTACATGCAGAACCAGAGGCTTATGAGCTATTTCTGCATGGCTAAGCCACGGATGCAGAAAGGGCTTTGATCCCACAGTCCTCACAACAAGTTCTCATCAAGAACACCAAATTTCCAACCTTCAGTTTCACATCAACATTCGAGCAGTTCCTGATCCCACAAACCACACTTAAAAACACTCCTCCTCCAGGAGCAGTAATATAAAACAAATTACAGGATTGTTTCCAACACAAGTGCTGCCGAAAGATATAGGGTGACATTATTTCACCCATTAAAAACTGAAATTAGGGACAGTTCCACTGTGAGACATACAGATTATAACGCCTGCATCCATCAGATTTATTTACATATGTATGTTTATATATCTTGCAAATACAATTCCAGTTTCACTGCAGTGCAATCCAGCAGCCAATGCTATCTTTAAGGGGAAAAATACTAATGGCAAAAAAAGAACAGTATAAAAAAAAATTAAGAAAAGGTTCTCTAAAACTACCTCCAAAATTACTTTTTCAATAGCAAACTTGAAAATTCAACTTCAGATGCAGCAACACTGGGTTTTTTTGTGTAAGAAGCCTATACATCCTCCTGTGGAAATATTATCTTCGATCTTGATCAGTTGTTCTGGCAGTCTGAACTGCAGCCTTTTTCCTGAAACCTCCCAGTCCTGAAACAACCTTGCAGCACTCCCCAAATCCCCAATACAGTGGCCTTACAGCAGCAGACATGCAAATCAGGACCTGGCAATTCAGGTCCTTATTTATGCCCTAATCCTTCTGGAAATTCCTAACAATCTTCCTATAGCACAGAAAGTCACACTGTACCAGAGAGCAATGAATTTCCAAATTTTTAGATATCAGACTTCATGCTGGGTGCACTGTTTCAGGACCATGTACATACACAGCACAACTTAATAAGAAAAAAGGGGTTTTATATTCCTCAGCAAATGAAAGGTTGGTTCCAGCACACAGCACAAAAGAAACTCAGCACCTAAATTACTCAACACAATTCAGCATTTCACTTTGCAGCTAAAAAAGTAAAACCACTACAGTGACACAGCGTGTGCTGATTGCATATCTTCGCAAATAAAAGGGGGGGCAAAGAAACCACTGAAAAAACTCAAATATATAAAAAATGCTACTTTCAGCAGCAGGTATGACTTTCTGGATATAATGATGAATTGATTAATTTTGAGGGTGCTGTTTAATTAAAAAGCTACCAAGACGACCACAGACAGGAAGAATATGGTTGTACTTGATCTATACCTAGCAAAAAAATAAAAATAAAAACATTTTCCACAGTCTGACACTGGGTATGGGGTCCATTTCTAAATTTCTTCCATTCTATAACAAGTTTTTAACTTCAGCAGCTGCTGCAATACAGAAAACCCCTCGACAATATTAAGCTGCAAACTGCTGAGCAACTGGAACAAAGAATATTGACAGCACTGCTTGGGTCCCAAAAGAGAACATTTAGAAACCAAGTAACTGGAAACAAGACTTGAACCAATTCTATGGTTCATCAAACATATGCAGTAATGTGTTGATTCAGTGCAGTTACAGAGAGTGAATTTGAATGCCTGTCAGGTCGGGATTAAAAATTAAAGCAGAGGTCTTGGCATGTCAGGAATTCATGTTGCTAAGGGGAACAAAAAAAAATAGGGGAAAAAAGGTGAATGTATTTTTAAAAAGCAAAATCATTGACCAGCACAGGATCACCACCACAATGGTCACAATGGGTCAAGAAAAGGGGAAAAGCAAGAAAATTTTGCATATTTGGACAAGGCTGACAGCCAGGCTTGAGCCAGAGCTTTGAGGACCTTGAGAGCAATAGCTCAGGCTTTTTCTAATGGTTTTTGTAAAGACACAAGTGGTATGTTACATCACTAAACAGTATGATGAGATGTCTGCACACAGCAAAGCTGACATAAAGTAAAAGTTGGTTATTGACTAACTTGCCTTACAATAGTTTCTGAGAAGTCAGGATTAAGCTCTCAAAGAAAGGGAAATAAAAGCACAGGTCTAAGACTGCTAATTAAAACAATTAAATGCAATTAATTAAAATAACTAAACACAAGCAAAACACTGGTAAAAGAAGAATTGTTCCCTTGGCTTATTTACCACAGGCAAGAACAAAAGAGTGCCCAGAGCGGTCACCTTGTCTGTGCATCCCAAAACATTATCTGAATTTAAATAAATCAAAATAATAATTTTTAACTAACTATAGTTGATTTTAACTAAATCAAAATAATATTTTTTTTTAAATTAAAAATAAATGTCCTTCCTTTAAATTATGTTTTTCCCTGATCTGTAGAAGTCAGGGTGTTTCAGTAGTTCTCTGGAACCAGGGAAGGGGGAACCAAACTCACTTGTGCCAGATAGTTAAATGAGAATTTCAGCTCAATCTCTGAGCTTTCCAAAACACTCCACTTGCTTGAAAAGTGGCACTCCTGATCTTCTCAGCAACATCAGTACTGAGCAAGCATAACTTTGTTCTGGACCACTGATGTCTTTTAATTTTAAAACAAATAAATACATACAAGAGAACACACTGGTGGGTTTGTGACTATGGAGCTTTCCTTCATGTTCTCCCACTACATATTTAAAGGGACATTTCTGTGTAAATCTTTCAAGGTGAATCTTTTAGAGTAAAAAGGACGTGAAGCACAACTGCTAAAATGAAAGTTTTCAACTACTTTTGCACTAACAAATACGAAAGCTTCTGCTTGGTGCATTGGTCTTATCAACAGTTTTCAATAGAGTGTGCTTGCATGCTTACATTTATGTATTTTATCACATAATTACTTTTTTTCCCCTAAGTGATGCAACGAAAAGCTAAACCAAGATAAAGTTAACAGTGGAAAACTGCGAATGGACTGGCATTTCCAAAGAATGTGTGTTCTTCCTCCACCCACGTGGAGACCCGAAGCTGACAGATTCTGGGTTAATGAAAACTGTGTTTCAGAAGCTTAGAGGTTGAGAGGCAATTTCTACCACCTCCTGCTGCTTGATCCATGGGCAAACACAAAAATGATGGCTCTAGAGACAGGCATTTAACTGATTTCCCATAAACAGGCAAGATAAACACAGTGAGGTTCTGATTCAGTTACTCTAAAATATTCTAAACACGTGGAAGATTTAAAGCCCAGAACATCAGCTTTAGGCAGGCCACAACTGCACTGCTCCATTTCACTCTGGCAACTGGTGCAACAGAAATAACCAGCATGGAAATGCCTTTCGGTGGGGCAGCCAAATGCCTGTCAGTCTGTGAGCCACAGGGCTACCAGGGGCAGCAGGCTCAACACCTCCTTCTCCTTCGTCCCAAGGAAGGACTCTCGAAGGCAAGAACCAATATAATTTCAGGTGAAATTATGGGAAAACTCTAGGACACCTCTGTGTCAGGAAAAGACCTTTCAAGACAGTCTTCTGTTTTTTCTGCTCTAGAAATAAATGAATTTGGGGATTTCTAAGTTTTATTTAATACATGTTGGTCCCTCCAAAACAAGACAGATCACAAGTGGCACTTTGAAAACAGTGTCCTGTTATTATTTTTACCTTTGTACCTCCCTCATCTCCACCCAGTTTCATGAGTAGCTCTATTCATTACATTAATTTTACAAAGAGTTCTATCTAGAACACCAAATATCACAGGCACAGCTCCTGACCACGTGTGAAGTAACTCCTGAAGCAGCATCACCACAGATTTGCCAAGCTTTTGTATCTACCATGGAAGTCACATTTTAGGACAAAACACTGTGTTGTGCCTTTTGGCACCTGAAGTTCCCCCAGAGACAAGCAGAGGAATCAAATGCCACAAAACCTGACATGGAATAAACCCCCACGGATGCTTATTTCTAGATATGTCCTCTGACCTCAACCTGAAACTCTGAGAGCTGTGAGCAATCTAAAAACAGAACAGGTATTCCAATTACTGTGTTTAACGTTTTTCAGCTAGGAAGCTCCTGACAAATCCAGGATATTCCACATCTTTTATGTGACTGGTTTACAGAGTTTGGTTAATCCAGTATTAGCCCTCTATCAAAAAAAATGCCTCTTTGTTAAGAAGAAAGATTATTACTACAGACACAGGTATGAAAGCTTGAAAGGATAAACTCTGAGATTTACAAGGATAAGTATCCTAACTCTGCCTCTTGAACAGGAAACCTGATTTGTGGCAGCTGGAGCACCTCTGGAGTTCATCTCCTGTCAGGAACAGCTGTTCTGTCTCCAGAGAATTAAAAGGTAAAGAAAAAATAAAAGAAAGAATAATTAAAAAAAATAACCCAGGGTACTTATATTAACAAGAACTTGTAGCCATTCTTTAAGCATATATAGCTGAGATTTAATTCAGAATGTCAAAATCATCTGAGCCCAAATTACCAGCTCTTTCAACTCCTGCTCTCTTTAAACATAATTTTAAGGCACATAACAAAACCAGAGGTTTTACCATCATTCATTCTAGGCTTGATGTTAATAATGTTAACTGGGCCATTTCCAGTTACTGCTGTTAACAAATCATTGTTTTACATTTGGGTACTTGACAAATTCAGAAGGAAGTAGAAGATTAACATACCAAGTTGATAATTTTTCCTCTTCCATTTTTTTTAAGCCATGAACAGTGAACGCACTGTCAGAGGTTTCTAATCCACAGAAATAATGGTCTAACCCAAATTGCAACTGACAAACATCGCAAAGACAGAGGTTGGGCCAGGGAGAGGCAACACTTCTCTGCTGTTGGAGATAACTCAGCTGCAACTGCTGAAGTTCAAGAAAACTTCAAGCAACCGAAAAATAGGCTTTTAAGAAGAATTTTAAACTACAGATTCCACTTCATAAAACTATTGCCCATGCTGTATGAAAATGGAAAGTTACACTTGTGTGTTTTAGTGGAAACAGGAAAATGTAATTTATGAACGATACATGTTCTAGAACTACCACTTTGGGGTGAGATGACATCTCGTAACATTAAAAACCTATTAAAGACCTTTTTGGAAATCACCCTCTGGGATATTCTGGCCTTCGATACCATTTTCTTGTGCTAATTTGGATTTCAGGAAACTGAATAGAAGCAATGTCAGCTTTACTGGGCAAATGTGTTTTCTGGGTACTTAATTACTTTCCATCATTCACTCAGGTCATTGCTTTCTGAGCAACCAAGTTAAAAAACATTTTTAAAAAATAATGAAAGCTTAGCTGCTACTACAATTAAAGAAACATTTCATTTAGGGAACAGAAGCTTCAACAAAATCTTCCACATACTGTAGTGCTGCAAAAAGAAATACCAATACCAATTTTGCTCCAGGAAGAAGAAATTCTGCAAATTATCAGGATAAAACAGCAGGGAAGTCAATGAGGTCCCTTTTACCCTATTAGGAGGAAATCCACACACGTCCTCCACAGAGCAATGGGGAGAAAGCAGCTGAAGCAAGCGAAACAAAGCAACTGGCAATGAGAGTCACAAAAGACCCTGCTGCTGTACACAAAACAACACAGAACTATGAAAATGCCGTGAAAATAAAAAAAATACATAAATTAACTGCTGGGTTGGAGTAAAAAGCTTTCTGCAATAGTATCTAATAGTGGTCCATGGAACCGCCCCCTTCAACACTTTCATCCTTATGAACCGAAAATCTGAGGTTTTCCTCACGAGAGAGAGAACTGGAGAAAGGTCTCTTTGCCACAAACCTGCTAGGGGAAAACCAAAACCAGAGTAAATAAAATAGTTGGTTATTGCAGTGAGAAACGACTCTAAAACTGGACAGTGAACAAGAACGACCCTGGTGCTGCAAAGGGGTGTGAGTGTGACCAGAGTCCACACCACAGCCATGGGATTGCTTGCCAGAGCAGGGCCCCGCCCTGATGCTGCTGTTGGATCCCAACATCTGTGCACATCTGTGATAAAGCCAACGAGGTGGTGCTGCACGGGGATTCATGTGCCTGCCTTTACAAATCCCACTGCAAATCTTACCCGTGAAAAAGTCATTTATCTAGTACAATGTCATACTCAACTATATGCATATACACACAGTGTATTCTTCTACCACTCTCTTAAAATAGAAAAGGCATTAAAACTCACCTATGGATTACACTCCCTTAATTATTTAATTTTTAAGAACTTTGTACATTCCATAGGCTAAAACTTTAGGTGTGCAGTATGTTTATGGAAATGAGATACAAAAGAAGAACTGGAAAGCGTTTTCCACATTCTTTATGGCACAGAACATAAAATTTATTACACACCTTATAAAGAACTTTGTCTTCCCCTTCCTATGTCAGAGTAAACTAGACAGGTCACGCACCTCTTCTGGTGTGAGTTATGCAGAGAGCTACTTTTCTGGCAGGGTAAATGAGCCTCTGATGAGTTGCAGGCAGTGCATCTGAGTTTTGTTATAGGTATCCTCCCTAACCAGCATAAATCTAGTTTGTGGATGTTACTGTGACAGCACTGGGAGATGTGCACTTAAGTTAAGGAGGGGTCACAATAAAACAGCCTAAAGTGACAATGTGTAATGCAGATTTTCACCTTAAGCCAAGCTTATTATTTTTGATTTTCTTGATTATGCCACAACCTCCATCTTTTCCTATGGGGAGAGAAAATGCAGGTAAAATGTATTTTCTCTGCTTGTATACACTGAAGGTTTGCTATTTTCAGTGGCTAAGTTCAGATGTTTGGGATGCAGAGATTTCAAAATAAGAAACAAGATTTCAGAGCCCCCACACTAGCTGTATCCCAGAAGGCAGATCTGCACGTTTCTTCCCAAGCAGCACATTCTGCGCAGGCTGAAGAACCCATGTTGGCACAACTGCTTGTAGCATCAGTTCAGCAGATAATTCAAAAAGACTATTATCTGTTCCCTGCGACTCGTGTTACATAATGTGCATTTCATATTTAGTGCAGTGTTTGGATGTGACAGTTCTAGTCAGCCATGGATATCCCTGTTCCCTCCAGAGGCCTGCCTGCCTTTCCTCCTCATTACTTCATTTTTCACCACCTCTCATAAGGCATTTGTTGTTCAGCTGTTCTTATTAAGAGCTGCATGTCTCCCGCAATTTGTGATCTTCAGGATTCATCTTTCATCATATTAGAGAGCAGATGGAAGTTGTAAGTCCTCGGTTTTTCCAGGCATGTGTTAAGCAAGTCTGAAATGAGTCACTTAGACATATCAACGGAGCAGTCGAGCCGATAACAAAATCCATGTTTGGCATATTGTGCAGAAATAAGACTCTCACTTTCACTTTTACTTTTTATGAGGCTAAAGAAGAATGCATTTAGGCAAAGCGCCTCAGATCTAGCCAAGAACTGGCCCCAGGAAAAGAAGCCTTACTGTGTTCTGGAGGGGGCAAAGGCACAGCCAGGCACAGGTGTGTCTTTGCGGGGCTCCAGAACTCCCCCTCACCGTCAGCACAGAGAGAAACCATACTGGGCAAACTGGAGTGCTCCGTGCAAACCTCTGGCAGAAGCAGACCCAAATCACCTGGCGCTGTGAGCAGCAGGGGAAATCCTGGCATGGAAGGTGAACCCTCGGGAGGAAGGGGCACGAGGAGAGGGGTTGTGGCAAGGCTTTAGTCCAGCACTTGCTCTCTATCGACCCAACATTTGCACAGCACTTTATTGACATGAAGCATTATGTACAATCAGTGTTAAATATTAATGTCAGAACATCTCAAACTCTAAATCCAGAGCATTTGTTAGTCAATTTAATATTCCCACTGTTACTAAGCTACAACTTGACCTCCTTTAATAACTTTCTGGAGTGCTGTAAAAACACATTGTGTACACTATGCAATGAATAAGAATGATCTGTATGTCAACAGCAGCAAAGAAAATGTTTTTAAATACAACTACTAAAAGGTTTAGAAACAGGACATTTCTCAATTCTACCTGAATTCATGGTAGGATGTATCTTCTCATACTTAGAGAACAAGTTTGAAAGAAATTAAAGTTCTACAACTTTTGAGGGAATGTCTAAATCCAGAAGGTTTACACTTTCATATATTAAATTATTAAATTACTCAAACATATATCATTAAGTGTATATACACATAAAAGTGCCTTCATTTGTAAAAGAAAAAACACCATCTCTTCACTGAAACCTTGATTTTATGTTCACTCCAAATTACAAAGTTTAAAATTTAAAGTGCAATACAGCTTTCACTACGGTAGCATAAATAATCCATTAAATCCATTACAGCAAATGAAAAAATTAAAGTTTGAGTGAACGGAGTTCATTCAATTGCAAGAAATTTTACACAGGATACATTTCAGAACATTACTCTGAGAAATGGCTGGAGTTAACAGCTGCTCATCAGGACAACCACACAGGAAAAGGCGCTGCAGCATCCTGGGATTTCCACTGAACTGGTCAGAAATCTCCCCTGGAGCCTTCTGCCAGGCAATAACACATGTCATAACCTAGGAGCAAAAGTGCCTTGGCTTTGTTTTAATCATAAAGAGAGCCCTTGACTTCAGAACAGGGAGAAATTAATCCATTGGGACACACATCATGGACTAAAGTATCCAGTAATTTAACAGTGTGTCTATCAACAATTAAAAAAATAACCTTACAAGCATATTTTACCTGTGTTTTGTAAAAAAATAAACTACTCCATAAGGCTGTGAAGCAGCCCGAGCATTCCAGCCACTCCCCTCAGCATCTGACCTCATCCTGTGCCCTCCACATTACCTCTTGAACCACTCACTTCTCCCTTAACTTGCTCAATCTTCACACACTCCCCCTCTCCCCCAGACAAAAGAAACCAGATGTTGTCCCATCTCATAAATTTGGCATGGTTCTACATACAGTGTTCATACATTTTTTTAGTGCACCATTCTGAATAAATACTATTTTTCACACAGAACGTTCCCAGAAAGCCTCCCCTCATTAAAATGGTTGTTATCTCCTATTGTTTTCAATGAAAAAGAAGCTGAAATGGTTCTTCGAAAAGAAAGCAACGTGTCCAGTGCCTCCCTCTGGGAAACATGAAAGAGGAGCTAAATTACCTTTGGGGAAATGGTGGTTCCTTATCCTGTCACAGGCTTCCACTGAGCTCAAACTAATTAAGCATTTTACTTCTACATTCTAAGACAATTAAATATCCACTTACAGAAGCGTTGAAATTTTGGGGAGGGAACGCTGCTTGTTCTCTCTGAAACAAGTGGGTTAGAGCTCACATTAAAAGAGAAGCACAGCACAAAATTACCTGGGAAATTACCTCTATGAAGAGAAAAATTATGTTGGCTGCAAGAAACGACAGATTTCTGTATCGGAGCCTACAATTAACATTTGTGACACAGAGTATTTCTAATCCAACCACTGCATGTTCCAGGAATTTATGGAAAGGACTGATGAAGGAGGATGGGGATGAGCAGAACAAGCACATCTTCCTTCTCCATGAAAATGTGAGAATGAGAAGTCTCCTGGGGAATTTCTTGGTAGGGAACAGAGAACAAATGCCCATTTTCCTGCAAAAGGAGTCTCCCCAACCCAAGGGAAGCACCAGTTTCTCAACTTTGAAAATTTCTGAGGAGCAAACAAGGAGAGTTTCACACCCCTGGAGATGCCCGTGCAGTGTTCTGAGATATACCTATAAATATGTGACACAAGTCACTGCTCTTTGCAGGAAGTGGTGCCTACTTTGACTACGGGCTGGAGGATGCTTTTAATTAATCCTTTCCACACAACTGCATTTAAGAACAGCTACTAAGCAATAAAATTAAGGAGCTGAAGAGACTGAAAAGTTCAGCTTGCCTGTGTACAGTTCTGTGTAAGACCCTGGAATTCGGGACCACACTGTCCTCTCCAAACCTCCCAGTAAGCACTGGCCTCCAACGAAGACAAAATAACATTCCTATGGGACTGACAAGATAAGAATTCTAAACTTTTAACATGTTTTTTCACCTTTACAGCTTTCTGGCTGCACATATGAGAAAGCCAAGGACCTACTACCTTGTGAGGCATATGGAGAGTATTCTGCACAAAATATGATTTATTAGTTGTTCATTGTTGTGCAATCTTTAAACATATAATGTCTTCAGATATGGAATTTCAAAGCAAATGCAGACTTCCTTAGTCGTCTTCTAGTTTCCACATGCAAGAACACATTTTACTATAGAGGTACCTGAGCAGTGTGAGGCACAATCTCCACGGAACGAGAAGAGCAGCAAAGAGAGGCATTTCATTCATACTTTAAAATGAATGCTATTTACACAAGAAGCAAAGGACATTATTTTGACAATGAACGTATGGAAGGAAACACTTTCCATTTTCATATTACTTATGAAAAGAATACCATGGCCACTTAAATTTCCTCTATTTTTGAGAAATAACCTGTTGTCTATGTGGACCCAGATAATATCTACACAACAGGACAAATCACACACCTGGAGAACATGCTCTGAAAGTGGAACTACAGATTTAGCCATGATCACTAAACAGGTAAGGTCCTTCCACAGCTTTGTGGAACTCAGGTAAGGAATTAACAGGCAACTCAAACCAGCAGTGTTGCTTTTGGTGCAAGAGTCCTGAGCAAAGTACAGCTTTTTTTTTTTTCTGTTTTAAGCAGAAGGAGTTTAACACGCATTCTCCACAGAAACTGGCAGCTGGAAACCAGGTCTAGAATTCCATTTTCATCCAGAAACCTGTGAGGACCCAGAAGCTTCTCCAACCAGGCTGCCTGCAGAAAGTCACAGTAGCAAAAGATGGTGAAGGCAAGGAAACCATGAGGGAAAACAGGTTCTTCCACCCCTGACACACAAAAGGCAGAGATCCAGAGATATGAATGAGTGTCCAGGCCTGAGGAAGAGGAGAACGGTCACTTGTGGTTGTCAGAAGTAGAGGTACTGCCAAAAATCCAGTTCATGTTTTACTTCCCCTTTTCACCCAGTTTTCAGCTTGGTAAGAAGTGGAAGAAGATGCATGTTAGAACTCTCTTCTCCCGACAGAAGATCTCAAAACCCGGGAAAATGAGCTCTGAACCAGAGAGATGAAGAGATCTCCGTAGGGTACCCTGAAGAAAGACACACCCACTCTACAGCAAAGACTAAGTCCTGCCTCAGAGCATCCATGCACGTGATTCTTCACCAGACTTCAAAGCAAGGACAAGTTCTGCTCCAGGAAAAGTAACAGGTAGCTGAGAAATAATCACAGGGATTTTCTGCTCCAAATAAAGCTACTCCTACTGAAATGCCTGCAATATTAACAGGCTGGGTGAGCAAGCACCAGTTCCCTTTCCTGAGCTACCTGAAATGGAAACCACTTCCAATTCTACGTCACATATATTAAAACTTGCAGGCAGAGCCTCTCCCCCGATCCAGCACATGCCCTTTCATGATATCCACTTGTATTTGCAAGCCTAAAACAGATTTCATAAATGTACCTAATTAGCTAAGATTTTGTTCGCTCGTAACAAAATATAGCAATGGCAAATCTCAACAGAAAATAATCATACAACCCACTTTAAACAGACAAGCTGCACATACTTAAACTTGGGACAAGCATAGAAAATCTTCTTTATATTATAAAGCCAGAATAGGCCTTTGCTTTTCTGTTTATTGGATTTTTATAAGATGAGCATTGTAGCAGTGCAAGCAACAAAGCACTGTCTGAGAAGGTGAGGGAGCACTCAAAAGGCTTTATTTTTACAACTGCAGTTGAGATATTGTAGAACTTTAAGAAACTAAATTCCTGTGTACATTCATTTTATGAGTCAACCTGTGTGTTCCTGACCAACTCACAACTACACTGACGGAGGCAGCAATGTTTCACAAACCATTAAATCATCTGCAAGTGCTTTCCTCCTCCATCAAACATCCTCAAACCTTTCGCCCTCCACAAAGGCAAAGACAGACAAGACCATTCCCTCAGTGAACACAGCCCACTCAGTGTCAGAGATGACACGTCTGGTGCAACCAGACCACACACCCCTTCAGCAGAAATGACTTTTCTTAGCTCAAGTGGAACACATGCCTAATAAAAAATTCTGAATTGCTCATATGAATTAATAAACGAGCCTTCTGTGCTGTTTTGTACTTACAATTACAGCTTTAAGATACGACAGCACAGCTACAAATGCTCTACTTGACCTGCAACGTGACCAGCAGGGTTTTGATTTACCAGACCCCTCGGCCTCGTGGAGGAGCCAGAATCCGACAAGCACCTTCCTGATGGTCTTCACTGATGGTGGAGTTTTGACCCTCTGAAGTCAATGGCAAGACACTACATGGGTCAGGATTTCACTTAATAATAAATGTTCATCTTCCTCTGGTGTGAAATTTGCTTGGCCATGTTTTATAACAGTTTTTCATGTTCTTTAAAACGTGAACATACAACACACTCATGAAATATGGGACACAAATATAATGCAGACTGTCCTGCTAAGCAAAACGCAGGTGATGCTAAGGAACACCATCAGTCTTTCAAGATATTAAATAAGTTAATCCCAACTGTGACAAAAATAATGCAAAGCTTTTGCTGCCACTTTGAAACATTGAGAGAATGGGTTTTAGAAATAACTGGAGAGTTAATTTCTGAAATAAACCAAGCTGTTTCTAAAATAAACTCTCATCCTGTCTCTGTATGCATAGAGAATCATGGTATGATTTCATCTTTCCTTCAACCACAGAATTGTGTCACACAGAGAACTCATAGTTTCTCACTTTTCTTGAATTATGACAATACACATCATAATGCAGACTGAACAATAAGGCCATGTAATAGTCCAAGACCTGTAGAAATTAGAAATGCTAAAGGGTGGTGCCAAGACATTTTTTTTGACACTATTTTGGTTCACCTACTAAAATTCTTCATATACCTCAAAATTTAGATTCAATAGTGAACTTAGTGATCAGTGAAACTCTTGTGAGTTTCAAGATTTGTGGGTTCCACGCCTTTTTAGACTTCCAAGTACCTTCTCACCGAAAATTTTCTCTTGATGATCACTCTGTTTCACAATTATTTCAGAACAACATTTTCAGTTTTCAGATTTTTGGCTTTTGTTAAACACAATGTATTCTGAGAGTACAATGTCCCCTGAAAAGTCAACTGTTGTGCTGTGGATTCTGATCTCCTGAATTTAAATCTCTACCACACAGCCTTAAACTATTCCTGCAAAACTATTGCTCCTTGTGGGGAATTAAGCCTTGCTCTAATAAGAAGAATTCAAAATATACAGCAAAATACTTTATTTTTCCAGTAACTTTAAAGCAGATCAGGTAAAAATGATTACAGCAATTGCACTTGCAAGAGTTACTTCAAGTTTAATTTGAGGAATGTGCTTTACTAAGTTGGCTGACTTTAAAACCTTTGTGGGTGCAAAATTCCCTTGTAACTTTGTTCCTCTCTCTGATACCTTTTTTTCAATTATTAATTATGTCTAGTGATCAGTGCAGCCAGGACAGGACTGTGCAACATTGTCCAAGCTCCTTTACCAGTTACCCTCCTAACTTAACCAAGTACAGGGTATTCAAGAGGCATTGGTAAAACATGCTGGACAGCTCTAACTGTGGTGCAATTACAATGTGAGTGGTTGTTTACTACAAATAAGGCAAGATCACCACTGGTTCCCATATTTCTGTGCAGGACACCAGGCCATGACCAGATTATGACAACAGAAAATGGAAAATGGTCACTTGGCTGATTCATCCCTGTTGTTCCAAATATGTGTTTGCAAGACAGTGGGCTGATTTCTATTTTATCTGTGGGAGTATTTTTTGGCAGTAACTAGAGAGTATTTCTAAAACAGACCTGATTTCACAGTTGCATTGTGAGAATTATTCTCCCTCAAAACCCCACTGAACTGCCTGCTGTGTTTTGAACTAAGTCTCAAAGGCAGAAAAAATGGCATTTTCTCCTGTTCTCTTGGACCATATGATTTTGCAATTAACTTGTTCTATGATGATTAATTGTTTATTTGGATGAAAAATACTTACTTCAGGATACAAAAACACCTGAGGAACAACCACACTCTCAGCCAGTGGGGTCCTGAGAGAAGCCAAGGGATCAGTTCTAACTTCTCAACAGCCTTTTCTTTACCACTGGCAGAACTAAATGGATATTTGGACAGGTCGCGTCCCTGCTTCCATTTGCCTTTGTGACCAGCCCCGTGTTTCCACGGACAGAACGACATTCTTTATTCTGCATTAACACCTGGCACAGTACCTTGATCTCCGAGATGGCCTCCAGGAGTTACCTGTATTGTGCTGGCAATCAAAGAATTAGGAAGTCCTAATTCTGAGCTATCCCCCGAAAACTGAGGGTTACACAGGACCAACACCCATGTTTCTGAGCCACTGCAGCTCAGGAAAACTTCTCCATGACATTTTAGCACATGCATTTAACAAAAACATGGTAAAGACACAAAACTTACGTAGTCATGGAAGGCTTTTGCCTCACTTGAGTGTTCACATGTTTCTCGTCTTTCTGGAGCTGCACAGTAGAGATCCCAAAACACACTGCAAGTTAAGAAGTTACAGAGATGGAGAGAATGTCACTGTAGTGCTCAGGTAGATTTTATGGTGTACACACACCCCAAGTGTATGTCCCTGTGCAGAAACAGACACATCTCCTTCTTTCCAAGGGGTGAAAAAACCACTAAAGGAAGAAATTAGCTTTGTAAAATATTTGTGAGGAACCAAGTTCTGCTGTCTGATCTCTGAGACAGGCAGTGCTCTATTCCTTAAATACCACTGCAGTACAGACCAAGAATGTAGTCTAATATGTAAGGTTTCAAAGTATAATGTGTACTACTGTGATTTAACCTCATCCCTGGGGCAACTACTGCAATTGACTTTCATATTTATAGTAAAATGGAAAGAAAAGAAATTGGAGAGAAAACTGGGAGTTCTTCCCAGGTCAAGGTTCGGAATCCCAGAATGGTTTGGGATGGGAGGGACCTCAAAGCCCATCCAGTGCCACCTCCTGCAATGGGCAGGGACACCTTCCACCAGCCCAGGGTGCTCCAAGCCCCGTCCAACCTGGCCTTGGACATTTCCAGGGACCCAGGGGCAGCCACAGCTTCTCTGGGCAAATGTCCAATACTGTCCTTAAACAAAAGCTCCCAAAGAATCTGGTGTCTGGACAAGTACAGAAAATAGATGGGCATGTTCTTGGGTCATAAAGAAAGGAAATTATGGTACCTACTCCCACTGGTTTTTCACTCAAACCCCTTCAAACAATTATACACAAATCAGATCTAACAGAGTTACTGGAATGAAACTAGGTTTAAATGATTAAAATAATAAAATTTGTCATAGTAGTTTTCTCTTGGTTTAGGCAAAATCCTTTCTAACTTAGTCCAGCACCAACTTTATAATCCTATAAAGTTATAATCCATTATAACTTCGTCCAGGGCTCTGTGGACAAATTTAGCACTCTGCTGTATAGCATCAAAATTAAGGATAATGCAGAAATGAGAGATAAAAGGGACACATTCTTCTTGCCAGGCTTCCATCACACAGCTAAAAGCTATGAAAAAATGGTCAATGAAGAGCATGCAGCCTTCCAAGCAACTGTACATACCACTTGGGTTCAAATGGGACCATTTTAATCCTTACAAATTCTCATATTGCTGACATATTCCCTGCAATTCTGTGTTCCTTCAAACACAGGCATATTGGATATATTCAAACCATGTGACTGAATAAATACCATGGCTGCACAGCAGCCATGTGGGAAGTCCACACACACTAATGTGGGCTACTGCAGACTGAGGAAAGTCACATCCATACAGTCTCTGTATATTGAGGTTTTTTCCCAAATGCAATTATTTAGGATACACAGAATGATCTCTTAATTACAAAATTTACTGGAAGGTGGTGAAGGAAGAAATGCAGGCCACCTTTCTCCAAAGATGCTTTTTTATCAGCTCACTGTGCAGTGTTTCTTTTTATCCTGTATCTCATATCAGCATCTTTTTCTGCATCTAATTCTCTGTTATTTCATTCCATAACAAGAAAATGGTTCTTAATTGTCATCCTCCCATTCCTTTTACAATGTTCAGCTGAATTTCTTGCGTCCAGCTGCTGGAACCAGCAATCGAAATATCCCAAAATATCAGAGGAAAAGAAAATTGGTACTTACCACCACCAGGAGTGCAAGAACCCTGGGGGCTCCCCCAGTGTGATGTTTTTTTCCCATCTTATCTAAAACAAAACAAAAGCAGAGTACATTTTTGTGATCCCTGTGACTATAGGGCACTACATAATTCAGGTATCAAAAGGATAAAGAAGATGTCATGGTTAGGAAAGGCTCTATGACCATCCATCTGGATAGTCAGATTACTTATTAATTTACACCTGTTGGTACAGCAGATACTTAAAATTAGCCTTTCTTATGCTAGGGAGGTGTATTTTAGAATTTTATTCTTTGGAGGTTTTTTTAGATTCTGAATAAAATGTGTGGTCTTTTGAGGCCAAAAATGCATGACCAAAAAAAAAAAAAGTGCTTATAAATTGCCCTTAAAATCTCAAGTATTTTGCACTTTGCACAGAACTCACGTTATGGATTCAGCAGGTGGCAGTGTTCCCCCCACAGCCACGGCCAGCCAGTGTTTTATAATCCTCAAGGACTGCTTTAGTCAGAGGTAATGTGGAAATTACAAGCAGCATCACAGTTATAACCCAGTCTCCCACCACTCAGTGAAAATAAAGCTCTTCTGGCTTGGTTTTTTCTGTGCTGGCAAGCTCTCCTGAACACCTATACTGGCTGTGACTTCATTCCCGCCCAGGAAACATGGTTTGTTTAACACTGTTTTCAAAGGAAATGCAGTTTAAGAACTCTTAACTCTTGACTTCACACTTCTGTTGTTGATCAGTGAACTCATCAGACAACATAAATCACAGAGACTGTGCTCTGCCTCTCTGCAGTACTTCCTAAACGTTGTATCTTAACTATAATCACTCAACCATCTTATAATGTCAGACACTAGCTTGTCCGAAACTTCAAAATTAAATAGTTTGTGCTATATTAAAGCCCACACAGCACTGCCCAGAAGAATGTCCATCAGAACTGGGTGGGAACTGGGGCATCGTGTGCACTCCAAATTCCTCCAGTTACAATGACACGCAGCATTCTTTTCTGTCCAATTTCATTTAAAAAAAAAAAAAAGAATTGTTAAAAACACAAACCATGTTCTTCTCTTGGGACAGAAGTAATGTCAGGAAAAAAGAGAGTTACTTTAGTTAAATGCTTAAACAGCCTTAATATGAAAGGTGTGTGAAGATATATATCTGTAAAAGTACAGAAAATCTTAATATTAAAGGCAGATAAAGTGTTGATACTGCCAGGGGCACTCATTTTCCAAAAGAGACTAAAACCTCCATTCTCAACTCCAGTTTGATCTCATCATCCAATTCTTGAGAAATTTAAACAGATACAAGTTCTGTTGATAGACTGCAGAACAGCATGCAGCTCTTGCACCCAAAAATGTTGGCACTCATATAAAAATCCATGTAGAAAATTTCACAGTCACAAGAAGAAACCCAATTCAATTTTGATACATTATATGAATACAACTCCTCACAAATAATTTTCCTGGTTTAAGGTGTATTTAAAAGACAACCTTGAGGCACTATCACTTGTGTTGGTAAAACTGGAAGAATGAACCAACACCCCTCACACTCATGTCAGTAGTTAATACATAAAAAAAGTATTTTAAAAAGCTCCTGCCGAACTGTTGGCTAAACAAAATAACAAAAATTTAAAATAAAGGCCAAAGCTACTACACAGGTATTAAACGCTCTTCAAATACACTTCTCAGAGGCATGATTGCTCCTCATGTGCATTGGGAATGGCTTGGAAAGACTTGTATTAATAACCAGGAAGGCAAAATACCTCTGAAGGAGATGCACTGCACAACCAAAAGGAAAAAGGGGGGTTTGAAGTTGAAAAATCGTTAAGAGCAAAAATTTTTCCTGTAGAACACCCTCGATATGTCTAATCAGTATTTGTGCTCTTCAACGCAGGGATTAGTGAGGATATTACCCAACACAAAGGTCTTATGTGGGTCCTAGGACACATTTCACCTTGAGAAATTCATTTGGAGAAGGGAATGTCAAAGTTTGGGGGTCTTTTCAAGGATTTGTATTTTGGTTTTTCAAAATATTAACGTTTGTCTGACATGGTAGATGCCAGTCTGTCTGATCACAGTGATTTACAATTACTACTTTTAGAAAAAAAGGCCTCATTGTCAACTGTATTGGTTGGACTCATAGGCAGGGAATGATTAACTGGAGAATGACCACCCTCCTGGTCCAGCCAGGCTAAGGGAATTATTCCTCCAAGGCTAGAACATAACTTCCAGGATAGAAAATACAAGAGATAAGGATCAGATCTTCAAGGGAAATGTACAGAATTCAAACCAGACACAAGGCATTACAAAAATATAGGGATGCTCAGAACAACCATCTCTAAATTATCCAGTATCAGGAGTGGATTCCATGATTTCCAACTTAAATTTTCCTCTGATTTCGTTCCATTGGTCTGAGCCACACTCCCTGGCACATGTATCTTTAAGGAAGGGCTCTTAACCTTTGCCATTTATCTATATATAATCTATATGAGTGCTCACCTCCTTAAAGCCCCGACACTCGGTTTTGGAGCTTCTCTGAACCATTTGATCTTTAATGAAACACCCAAAGTGGCAGAGCAGAGAGGGCATCCAGCCCCAAAAGCCACACAGCCACTCACACTGTCAGCATCATATTCACCCTGCTGCACTGCTAATTAATGGGCAAACAAACTCACAGCTCACACCAACTATCAATTGTCCCTGACCCATGTGTACCATCTCTGGGATACTACCGGTTTTAATTTGAAAGATTTGATACACCCTCACTCACAGAATGCTGTTCAGACCTGAGAGTTTCTCTGTAACTCAAGACTGAATTAGTTTGAAAAGCTGCGTTTCAAGACACTGTATTTAATGTTTTCTAGAAATCCCAACGTCATACCAGTTACACTTCTGCCAACTATTCATTTTGCAAATACATTATAAAAACCAAGTGAGCAAAATTTATCTTGTGCAGTGTATTATTTACAAATGACAGCTGTTTTGGGAAAGCCAAAATGATACAACATGTTATTTTCTCCCTCATTTTTCCACTGCTTTACCAAAGAGAAAAAAATAGTCCAAAAAATACTTTACTATAAACTTAAAACCGATACTACCATAATTATACCCCTCTTCCTCACCTCTGCTACGTGGATTTTGTACAAACATCACAAACAACTCTGGGTTCTCATCCTTCCTTCTTCCACCTCCAAAATGTCATCACCAGCAGAATAATTTTATTAGCTTTTGGAGAAGGATCAGCTAAATCAGTAAATTTTCCTAGTGCAACATCTTGCCTACTTTTTCATGACTTCTGCTCACTATTCAACTGTTATTATTATCTTAAATGTTCTTGCCAAAGAAAGATGAAAAACAGTAACAAACCCAAAACTCAATGTATTTGTTATATATTTGTATTCCAGGTCAAATGTAAAACAGTAAGGAGACATAATTTACTTCAACCTTCAAAAGATGCATAGAAAGCCTTTGAAAGACTATGAAAAAAAATATTATGTAAAGGTAAAAATTCCATTAGCAATTGAAAATGTTTTAAAAAACAGGACCTAAATGGTTGTAGGCAACATTGATTCAGCAGATGAAAAGAAGTGAAGTGGTTAAAAGCATGGTAAGAGCACAGAGAGATGCCAAAGAGGAGAACTGATAGTGTGTGACAGCAGGATGTAAAACACATTATGGTGGTGTGTTTCCGAAGGGTCCATCATCCACAACTGCAGATATCAATAGTAAGTTAAAAGGTCATAAAAAGAGAGTACTGTTGATGTGTTCTCTAACGTGCACATTTATTAGAGAAAATAGATTAATCTTTCCCTGGCGTGGAATAGGGATAACAAACCACAGCAGAAACAGTTACACCAAGTCATGTAAAATGACGTGGCAAACTGGCTCCCACAGAATGAGAAGCCTGTGCTGATCGAGGGGAGCTGGTATCCAAGGTTCTCACTGCTGCTGTCCTAGACCAAACCACGTTTACGTGGTGGGAAGTCGCGTAAGGAAACGTACCTCTGACAAGAACGTCTGCGCTGATTTCTGTGCTCCTACATGGAGCAGATACTCATATACGTACAGTGCTAATCTGAAAAGCAAACAGAAAGGACAATATTTAGTACCGTGCATTTGTTTGCTCCTCTCCCCTGGAGAGAAGGGTTATCACATGTCTGAGGTGCACCCCACTGCCTCCCACGGCCCACGGTACCCTGAGCAAGTCAAAGCCACCTCCTGCACCAGGATTTTTAAACTAGACATGCAGGTCAATCTGACCAGAGGTGTTTAAATAGTAGTTAATTAAGTATTATTAAACCCCCAGATTACTTAATGTCAACATTTTTAATGATATTTGGACAAGTGCCCAGTGAGCTAACAACTGACCTACTGCTGCTCTCTATCAGCCTGCTTACTGTAAATACAAGATATTCCTACAGCAATACTGCTTACTTTTCCAGAGCAAATTTCTCTACATGTGGAACATGTCAAGCTGTTAGCACCCTTGAAAAATAGCCTGGGCAGAACATGCAAACCTGAGGCTACACCAGGAAAAGCAATCTGAGCACCAGTGCAGGACCACCACATCTCTCAAACGGAGTGCAAACAGACTTTTACATTCATTCAGACTTCTGCTCTGGTGACAACAGAGCTGCAAACAACTGCCACAGCTCCCAGAGGAGCTTCCAGAGAGCCATTTCCAGACACATCTCCAAGGAAAGACAAAGAGCTGGAATAAGGATCTCAGTGCAGCAAGAGGACTCATTCCCTGCACAACCAAGCAGCACACCCTGGGCTGGGAAGGCCCTTTCAGCAGCCCAGGAACAGGGGGGCAGGAACAGCAGCCAGGTGCAATTGGTACAGGCTATGTAGTCAAGATTTAAATTAGAAAACCAAAGAATTCTGCAACACTTCCTACTCCCAAGCTGACTCTCCAGAGGGGCTCCTGTCTGTCTGTGCACTGCAAGTCTTTCAAAATGAAACTTCATGTAAAAGAATGATTTAATAGTAATGCTTGGAAGTGGTCTATAAAACATTTCAGGAGGAAAAGGAAAAGGGAAAAAAGGAAAAAGGGAAGGGGAAGAACAGGAACAGAAGAGGAAAGGGAAGAGAAAGAGTCCTTTATATTTAGTAGCTGAAATGTTCTTAAGAAGTAAAATGTATTATTTAGTGATACGTGGCTATTCTTATTTGAAATATTCTTACTTATCATGTTCAAAAACTTGCAGTTAGCTACACAAAGAGAGGGAGATCATCTGTCTTCTGTTACTGTTCAAGACCCCATGCAATGCTGGATGTGATCACTGTCATCGTGGCACTGACACAGTAATTACTGCAGTGACCTATTAAGTAAGTGTGAAATTTTAAAATCTCTGAGAGGCATTCCATAGAAATTGTTTTCGTTTGTTGTTTTTACTTTGTACATGCAATACACACACACACACATTACTTTACTCTCTGTTCAACTCCAAAAGCGCAAATGTACTTTTTTCCTCAAAACAAAAAAATATATACTCAAACATGACTGGTTTTAGCTTGTGCTCCATGAGAACTGTGGGGAGAGGGGACTTCTTAAGAGTTGACTCAGTTCTTCCCAGTTTGATCACCATCCAAATGTTTAGCAATAAATGGTTGTAGATGAAATCTAAGACAGACATAACAGGCAGGGAGGAAATGCTTTTCTGCTACAGCCAAGACATTCTGGATACCCAGTAATGCTTTAAAGCACCTCGTTCGTCTTATGAGATTCCCCTTTTGTTCGTATCAAAACACGAAGCCTGCAGTCCAGATAAAAGGGTTTGTGTGATCACATCCTTTCTGCCCCTTGAATGAAAGCCAAACAGCACAGAACCCCGGGGTTTACTGCAGGGGTTTTCACCACCTCCACGGCTCTGCCATCCACTGAAGCCTTTGGCAAACAGGGCACCACGATGCCCAGACCTGGCAGCACAGGACTGTGACACCACAGAGGTCTGTGCCTCTCACCTCAGGGCTCCTGGGGTCCACCTGGCACAGAAATGCTGCAGCACAGCCCAACACCCACCCTGCTCCATCACCTCTGGTCCAAACCCAACACATTTCAACACCGCAAACAACCCTAAAACTCTGATTCAAACATACAGAATGTGCTGATTAAGCATTATGATAACCATAACATCCCAATTCTTTGACATGCTCTTTGCCTCTTGAGCTAAACACACTGGCAGTGAAATGAGTGTTTAATAAGTGTGTGTGGGGGGGTAAACATGGCAGATTTCAGTAAACCAAAAAATATGCTGGGGTTTAGGCTTCTAAGTTGATCCACCTGAGGTAAATCCCATGCTGGCAAGGGGACTGGCTGTCTCCTGTGCCAGGAAGGCTGGGACCACCTTCCATGAACAGCTGTGAGACAGAAGGCACAACACAAAATAACCTGATTGAGTCTTATTAGATCTGTATCGCTGGTCCATCCCCTGTTATTATGCTGTCAGGAAGTCTTTACAGAAGTTAACAATGTTATAGCTTCATTCAGAAATAAATGCATTTACCACAGAGATCAGAAGGGAGATACTGATGTTTAACTGTGCTGCAGCAGGAGGATCAATGCGAACCGATGCCCTGGGGGAAGGCGGAGAGAACCCCAAGGAGATGCAACTCTGTGTAACACGGAGGAATGCCAGAGACACAAGATGTAACTACACGGCCACATCAGAACAGGGTGAAAACCAGGCTACAGCGTAAGTGTGTGAAATGAACAACTGAATACACTATTTAACATCTTGGCAGAAAATAACAGTGAGGTGCTCTTTGACACCAAAGGTGGGTTTGAAGTGACATTTAAAAAGACAGTTTTTACTCATTAAACTGGTGTGAGAAACCATGTAAAAGCAGCAAGCAGACATATGTTAAATTTTCACATTTGCATACTTGTTGACATCCCATGAGTAATGTGAAGAAAAAATATTTCCAATCAATTTATGACAATGCTACAGTAATTTTTTTAAAGGCATGACACAGGCCAGACTTCCTCCCTCCCGGCCCAGACAATTAGAGCACACATTCATCTGTAGCCTGATGAAACATTCACTCCATTAACAAACAAAAAAGGCTACTGTCTAGCTCATTTTGCTAACCTAGTGCACTTTGCATGAAGTTTCTGCTCTAATTGGACAAGCCATTCATTCTTACATCCTACGAGCACTGAATCCTACTAAATTCCAGAGAGAAGAACCATCTAAGTGGTTCAAGTCAACCAGTTATCAGAATATTACCAGGAAACAAACTGCAATCCCTTCCACTGTGCTGTGGGAATGACACTCTTACATGCTAAGCTGGGAAGATGCAATTAGCTTAACGAGAACTTATAACCCAAGCCTTGCAGCAGCATTTCCATTGATGAAAATGGGTCAAACTCACCCAATTCCAAACCAAAAGACTAAGGCTTCACGTCACAGAAATGTCCCTAAATGCTACCACCTCCTCTGTCACCAGCAGTGTTTGCTTGTTAACATGTGACGCTGGATGCAAAAAATACAAAGTACCTATAATGGGAATGTTCCAGATCTGAGCATTATCATCATGCATTTAACATTTTCAGATTGGTACGGTTTAATTTTTTAAAAATTATTCGTGTATAGAGAGTTCTGCATATGGCACACCGTCTATTTGACTTCTGTTTTTTTTTAAAAAGCAATTAAAAACTAGCAAAGCATTATCCATATATTGTTTAGCGTGAGCAACAACGAAAAATAACTCCATAGAAAAGATTTTACACATTTCAGAAGACTTCAGGTATTCCAGAATCGCTACTCTGACCTACACAGATAAGTAGCTTTTCTGTTATTTCCAAAAAGGTATACAGACTTCATTTCAAATTCAGACTCCTTAGAATCTCCCTCATTTCATATTCAAAATACAAACCTCTCTCTGAAATAAGAGAAAGCAGCACTGACTCCGTATCTTAAATTGGGAGCTTCTTGAACAAATTTTCTTGACTCTATCAATCCAGTATTTTAAAACCTGCTCTGAAGCTCTTGATGATATGGTTTCACAAGGTTTCAATTAACAATGGCAAACAATACTTTTAAGAAAGGTTTTTCTTAACAAACATGTATGCCAAACCACTCTTTCTGGCCTATTTGATCATACTGACAGTCATTTTCCCTGTTCTCTCTCTCTCTTCCCACATTTAGCATATTTATATGCTAATATAATTTTCCCTGTACATAACTTTTTTACGTATTTTTTCATTAATGGCCTCAGCACTGCAGTGATTCACCTGCACACAACCCCCAGCACACCAGCTCTCCCAGGCACAGCTTCACCCACACATCACTGGTATTCTGCGCTTTTTACCCTGAGTCCAGCAGGATGCCCTTTCCAAGAGGCTCTACTCATGCCAGTCTCCTGCCTTTTTTTTTTTTACAGCTCAAAACACGCTCTATGTAAATGTTAGTGCTCTGTTATCACTCCAGCAATGTGACTGGTTTGCTTAGAAATGCCTGGGCATGAAACGAGACCCAAACAGTGGCTGAGGAAACAGCAGGTCCCCGTGGAGTTACCTGGTGTGTGTCTGGGAACGTGCACTGCCTGTTCTGAGAGCCCCAACACAGCCAGCAGAGGAGAGAAGGTATTCAGTGTGATTCACACCTGTCTACTTCTCCCTCCCTCTGCAGACAGCAGAGAACACTCTCCTTGCACACACCCAAACACATGGGGCTTACACCCAGTGCCACAGTGAACACCACGCCTTGCATTAGGCTCATGGGACTTCCCAAATAAGCTGATCCTTCTCATTTACCCCAGTTTTACAGACACAGAAACCCTTCACCCACCATAGCTCTGGGCAGGTAGACTCACCTCTGGACTCTCTTCCACTTGATTCCCTGCAAGATGCCCTAAGATGTCTCCTTCACACCGGTCACCTTTCCCTTGATTTTATTTATTGCTTCAAGTGTTAAAAACAGTTGTAACATATTAAGTGCCCTATTACTATTAAAAACAACAGCAGGATTTTCACTTCACCCATGCACTTGCAGCTCACAAATTTGTGTCCTAATTTCAGATGGTTTTGCTACTTAAACTCCTGAAGACTTCAAGCAGTGGTGTAACTATTTCCAACAACATGTTAACTTGTGCACCAGTAAATAACTAAACACAGAGCAGGTATCTGGTATCCACTGATCTTTTAGAAAAGATCAGAGATGTGTGCAGTGGTGGTGTCTGCAGCCTCCCCCACAAGCACTTAATTGCACTGTTTTACATATTTTCACCTGCTAAGGATGCCTTGGTTTGTGCTAAGATGTCACACTGCGCAGTGTTCCCCACTTCACTTTCATCTGACTCTGGTTGAATTTCATATTCATCTTTGTCTCAGGTCTCATCTTGTAGACATTAATACAGCTCCAAAGTACTGCGAAATCAAAACACTCTTCTGTAGACTCCATCTGGAACAGCATAATTTCCATCCACAGCAAATACTTCATCAAAAGGCGGATTTTCCTGATGACCTCCAAGATGTCAAATAAACAACTTTGTCCTTTTCATACCTATGTTTGGCACATATATTCCTCAAGAAGTTTACCAGCAGAATTTTACACGGTTCCAAGTTCAGGGTTACAAAAAAAGTAATACCTTTTATGAATAAGTGTATGTTTTTTAAGGTAACCCCGAAGTAGTTTCTTGGGTTTAACCTATATAAACTATTTAACTAACCATAATTTTAAAATATCCAAAATAGCAGCTAAAAAAATAGTTACCTGACAAAACACATTTGAAAGTGTAAGCTGAGACTTTTATAAAAATACATTATAAAAATAAAAAACCTCTCCCTTAAAAAAGGTGGTAACTCTGGTCCTCCCTGACGCTTTCAATGGGACAGCAATGGGTTTTTAGGTGGTGTTTTGTTCCCCTGGTATATAACTTGCTATATGGTAAAGAGTTTAATGCAACTAATATATAGTATCTCACACATTACAGCTGTTCCTAAAGCAGCTGCCTGCCTGGGGTAGAAAAACCTGTCCACAGCATGACCTGAGAAGCAGGAGCAAGCAGGAACATGACAGACCCAGCTCCCCAAGGGTGAGTCAAACCCAGACGAGCACCCATGGTCATGCCGTGCCCATCAGCTCACAAAGCAGGCATCATGGAATCTGACTTTCATTCACACCAGTGTATCACTGTTTCTGAGTACCTGGCTCCTAGAAGGACATGTTTTTACCAAAAGCAGAAACAGCTCTTCCCAGAAGCAGAGGTTTAACATCCTATTCACAGAATCACAGAATGGTTTGGGATGGAAGGGATCTCTAAACATGATCCTGCCCAACCCCTGCCAAGGCAGGGTCACCTGGAGCAGGTGACAATGCAGTTGCAGACAGTAAGCCAGATAAAGACTGTATCATCCCTCCCCACTTGTGTGCTCCAGTTCTGTGTTCAAACCCACTTAAGCACAAGCTCCTTACTTATACCTTGGTAGGACACTCTCAAGAGGCAAGCAACGAGTCCCCTTATAATTTTATGGGAATCATATGGGGTGATGAAACAGAAGATGAATTTCCCTGATTATATTCCTAAAAAGTAATGGTGGAAAGTAATTCATATGACTTATTATGAACCAATAAAATTTTCTTCTCAAGAGAGTAAGTCCTGAAAGGATCAGAGTAAAACTAACAGACCTCAAAAGCCCAAGAACTTCAGGGACTTGGTTGAAAGAATTTCACAGAAAAACAGATAACCTGAAGAAAAGAAGTGCAAGACAAACATGAGATGTTTCAGGCTATATTAAAAATCTCACAGCAAATATCAGTGGAAGTCAGACAGGAAACAGTAAGTAACTCTGGTAGCATCAAAAATTCCTCAGTGATCCAAGAAAAAAATTGCAACAACAATGAAGAAAGTAAAGGCACATAACAGAATCAACCCCAGTTAAGTATTTGAGTCCAGCAGATGAGCCATGAGGTCTCCCTTCCAGAAGAGGCAGCTGTGACGCCGTTCTCTGGGAATAACCACACGCTGGCTTTGGGACTGCTGCTCCTGTTGGGTGGAAAGGTCTGCACTGGGGACTGAGGGGGGAGAACTCAAGGAATTTCTCTACAAAACAAAAAACAAAACAACAGCAACCATCCCAAACAAAAGGAGGTGTTCAATGTACGTACACACCTGTGGAAGTTCTCAGCACTCCAGAACTGATGGTGCAGAACCTGGAGCAGGGAGTTCCTCCCCAAATCACTGCTCTTCGTGCCCACCCCTGGCTGACAGAGGTGCTGGGGGAGTCTCTTGCTGCTCCCCCAAAGTGGCCCATGGCCAAGAGGGATCAGCCCAGACCCCCTGCTCACTCCTCATCTCCACTCCAGACAGGCTGGAACGCCAGCCCTCAGCCACAGTTCATGCATGGCAAGTCTGCTGTGCCTCCACTGCTCCCTCAAACTGCCCAGCGGATGCCCTACCACCCAAATACACTTATTTTACAACTTCACAGATAATTTGCTTAGCCTTCAAACTGTAAATTGCCAGAAAAATCTTCCTCTTGAAATGCAGGTCATAAAAAACCCCATACTGGTTTCCATATCCTCCCACTGTATTTTTATAGTGAGGATATTTTCCCGACAGAAATCACTTCAGCAACTGAATGAAGATGTTTGAAAATCTGGCTAACAAAGAACTGATCCACACATTTAAAAAGAAAAAAAAGAAAACAAAACCCCCTGAAAAACAAACACTTAACACTCCAGCAACAATAAAATCTTGCAGCAGTGAAGCTGTATTGCCAAATGTTTAACACCACTCTAGAAAAACTGAACGCTGACTCTCCAAATTCTTCCTTTCGAACACTGGACAGTGTTCGAAAGGAAGAAACCAGGTACTGGACAAAAGGGATGGAAAGAATTTAACTCTGCACTGACAGCTCATGTCTGGTGGAAGAACCCAACACATATTTGCTTGCAATAGAAATAGGGAAAACAGGCAAACCACTCGTCATGCAATCTCTGGCTGAGCACTTACTTTTACATTAAAATTTCAACGACTTCAGCATTCAAGACTGCAGTTCTGCCATGGATGTGCAGGACACAACTCAGACTGACTGTCCTGCTCTTGTAATGGTAATTATAAATGCATTCCTGTACAGTACATCTTCAATTCTGAAAAGGTTGTCTTACATTTGGTTTACATTGGAAAAGAGAACATTCTCTATTTTCTTAGTTTTTGAAGCACATATTACTAGAGTATTATCATCCACACTGGGTCCAGTTTCGAGGTAACTTCCTAGGTAGGCAGGTCAGGAAATACAGGATATAAGCCAATGTCATACTGTCAGGATGCAATTGTTGCAGAAGGACAGTAAACAGCCAAATAAATGGGAGACTTCAACACGACATGGACAGACTTTAGGATGTCAGGAGCTGGCACTAAAAAGTAAAGACAGACAGAGAGACAGATACAGATAATTAAAGAGAAAGGGAAAAAAGGTGGGGGGAAGAAAGTATGGAGGTACTTTAGCTAGGGAATTTCAGAAAACATTCTTAACCTATGATGAGATAAAGTATTTTATGCAAAAATCTCCTGTAATAATAGTGCAATAAAAAGATTTAAACTTCAAAATGTACTCAAAAATGTTTTATTTAATAGAAACACTACTTTGCTTCTTATTCTAGTTCACACTCCTGCCTGAGCAGCATTTCCCATTTCTTCTCAGTGACATTTTAAAGATTTCTGATCAAACCACATCAGAACACAGGAAAGTTCATTAAAAAAATCTTACACAACTCTCCTGCAAGTAAGAACAGAATATTAGGGTTCAGCAAATATTTGTATTTAAGATGCTGTATACACGCTATTTGAAATTGACGTGAAATACTTATATGGTAATGAAGAGATCTGGATCTCAAGCTACAACATTACACACAGAATCCGACCGAGAATCCCAGACTGGTTTGGGCTGGAAGAGACCTGAGAACTCACCTTGTCCCATGGGCAGGGACACCTTCCCCTAAACCAGGTTGCTCCAAGCCCTGTCCAAGCCCCTGGCCTTTCAGGGACATCTCAATAGTTACGCCACTATTCCACATTTCATTTATTACCTTCATCACCCGTTCTTCACTTTTATTGTTTAATACCAGTAAAAGAGAAACTAATCTTGAATTACTCTGGAAACTCTTAGAAGCAGATTCCAGGGTAAGAAGCTGGGAGTCTGCTCAGCATATGGGAATTACAAAGAGCAGAGAGCAGGAGACCCGCCCTTGCAGATCCTTATCCTAAACAAGATTTACCTGCAGAAACACGGGGAAAAAAGACTTTTTTAATTACTGTTTTTCTACAGGCTACCAGCATTATCTGTGCTACACCGAAATGAACTTACAGTGGGTGGGAAGGAGAGGAGGGGGACACTGCAAGGCTCTACCAAAGATACTGCATGAGGCACTCCCAGTACTAGCTGGTGAAAAAAAGGCTAATGAGATTCTTTTATTCTTTCTACCAACCTACGTATTTTTACCCGCTTGTGTAAATAAGTCAATTTGAGCTTCCCTGTTTCATGTTTTATACACAGAAAGGAAGAAGATGCAGCTTTTCTGACACAACCACTTCAGTTTTACGATGCACAATGTTCAAATTCTTATGAAACTATGTTATGTAAAACTTTTATAATGAGAAATTAAGATTATGACTCGAACTTTACTCTCTTACAGCATGTATACACTCTTTCAAAAACAGCGTTGATACAAGTTTCTGAATAACTGCAAAAACCACGAGGAAAGAAGCAGGTATGAAACTTGCAATTAAGAGCATTAAAGTGAAAAGAAAGACAACATTTGTGATTTTCTAAGGAACTCTCCTGTTTCTGTATTAAACTGTCCCCTTGACACTGAATGGAGTAAAAACCCACAAAAATTTCAGTTCTCAGCTAAGTGCTGGATATCCTTCAGACCTGTCTCACACACGGCTGAGACAGACTGAAACAGAATGAAAAACAGACTCAACCTGAAATTAACAAAATCAACCAGTTGCGATTCAAGAAAAAATGTCTGGGAAAGGGCACCACAAAGACCCGTGTCTAGAAAAAACATCTTCATGACATCTCTGTTATATTAACTCAGTGTTACGCGAAATGTATCTGCAAAAGTTTCCATCTTGGAAGGACAAGGGAAAATTAGAAACAGAACTCACAGGGAATTGTACACATATACACAAATCTGCATGAAATGCAACATTTTTATTTGCATCAGCAGATGGCTGCATTAAATCAAAAAATAAACAACACATGTAACTGCCTGTTTAAACACAGAAATTAATTTTCATTAGGAACACCATTTCCTAGACTTCACGTGACTCAAAGTGAGACTTGAATCTAAGTCTTGTACTCAAGCTATAATACCCTACTTTATCTTCCAAGTTACCGATGCTCGACCTGGCCCTATGTCTATTTAGAAAACACATTAATCAGTTTTTTTAAATATCCTTTTATTAGTATATTACAGGAGGACAGCACCGGGCATTCACTGCTCTGGATTACACTTTCACCTCAAAAAGCCAACCCTGCTCCATTGCCTCCTTAGCAGGGTTTTACTGGAGGACTGCAGTCAAGTCCTGGAATTATACTTAGTACTAAAGTATTTATAAATCTGCATCGAGTAAATCAAACCTTTAATACATGTTTTGTCAAAGGGTCATTTGTTATGGATTTTAGGGCAGCAGTTAGACAAAACACTGTCTTCAACACCTTCTACTGTGTGCTTACTGCCATACATAGTACATGCTCTTCATGCCTGTAACGTACTTAATAACAGGCATTAATTATTTATTAGCCCTCTATAAACAATTTATAAATGCACCCTCACTGTGGAGCACGGCTGGACTGGCCTTTGCTCCCACAGCAAAGGTGTCTGCAGTGTTTTCCCTGCTGCATTCAGAAGCAGACCCCACTTACCAACACCTCCACAGAAACACGCGTTGTGATACAAAAACACAACCAAACAGCATAACCTATCATTTACCTCAGAATTCGGTATT
>JAWWTY010000088.1:8574355-8588525 GCA_035222235.1 Margarornis squamiger
GCAGGCACGCTCATGAGTGTATTAATTGACAAGAACCATCCCTCCCAGCTCCAGTTAATGCATATCGGGGGAAAACACGTAAAGAGGCTCAAATATCACAATATCTCAGGCTAAAAATACCAAGAACTCCCTCAGCTGGAAGTTGTTAGCAAGAGCTCTGATAAAAATAAGGAACCAGGACAGCATAAATTCTTTCCCTTACCTGCAGAAAATAAAACTACATTTGGGAGGAAAGTGTTCAAAACATCATAAAAGAGGTGACTCACCCCTTTCAACATACAGCACACCCTGGAAGGAGGGGAGGGGGAACAGGGATCCAAACCCCAGTCACTGGAAGGAGAACAGCAATTCCCAGCCCCCCACACCCCTCTGTGTTCTGTAATACACACACTAGTCCTACCCTGAAGGGTGATCTGTGGCTCTTGAGGGTCTCCAGAGACAGGTAAAAGACCAAAATGCATAAATGATTGCTCCTGGAGCCCTCAGGTTACTGGGATGCTCCTCCAGAAGGCTGCTGACACCTACAAGGCTACGGGTATTTTAAATTCACCTCTTAGCCAACAAGACTTCCAGACCCAGACTGCAAATTTATTTCTGCCATATTTCTCAAACTTAGCTTCATGTATTTAAATGACAAAAGCCAGAACGAGACGACCCAGCTTTGTTTTGGTCTGCAAGCAGACACATGCACATCATTGGTTCTTTCCTTTCTGGGAGACAGGCAGGGTATCAAAAAGCAGCCCCGAACCACCTAGATTTAACAGCCTCCCACACTCAGAGAGTAGGGGAGGCCAGCAGGGTAGGCTTGTCTCACCAGTTGAAGAAACACAGCAACCTGATGATTCAGGACAACCAAACCAGCCAACAGCCTATCATGGCATCCCATTGCTTGGGATGGAAAACTGAAAATGCTGGAGGAACTGCATGAAGAGAAATGATCTTGCTAAAGCGTATTCACACAGCCTCACCATTTCATAATCACGTAACTGACACTCGTACACTGTGCTGGGTCATACACCAGAGACACCCCAAAGGGCTGGGATATATAAGAACCATCTCAAGCACCTTCTTCCACACAGCATCTGGCAAAAGAGAAGGATGCTTCTGTATGCCAAAATCTCCATTATTTGGAGAAATAAAAGCTCACAAAAGGAAGGGAATACTGGTGCAAGTCTGTAGTAAAACGTCACTTACATGAATGCCCAAGAGATCAATGAAATTTACTTAATTTTACAAACTCTGTGACATAAATAAAAAATACAGAAGATAACTCTACCACCAGGAAATACTCTGATCCTGGTCACTTCAGGCAGAAACATTCTTGGACCCTGGATTACAAATTGAGAATATTAAGCATGTGCCGGAAAATTACAGTTTACTGAATTTGAATCTTTGAATGTAAAGGGGAAAGAAAACTTGAGTACTATGTAAGGATACCTCAGCATCTTCACTGAAGAATGTCACAGCACCACTCATGGATTATGTCACATCACTTGAATATCTTTTCTATCAACTTATACCCCTCCTCAATTTTGCATGTTGGATGAAAGCATGGAAAGCACAGAGATGTTGGGAACCTCCCTGTGCTAAACAGTGGGTTGAAGGAAGAGGAGATGGGAAGACTGGTCCAAGGAGCACCTCTGACTATCCAGGCACATCATGTGTTAGTGTAGAGCACACGGAATTTTTATCTTATTATCATTACAGCCACGCAGCTGTGGGGCAAAGAGGGTTTAAACACAACTTGATACTTACGACAGTTTCTGTCTATTTTAAAAAGTGGCCTGTCCTGTTCAAATGTTTATGTTTAGCTAAAATATCTGCTGGTAGCTCGAGAGCACAGGTCCCACTGCATCCATATTACCCAGTTCACCACATCCATACATTACCCTCATCTTTCCCAAAGCACCAGTTCTCTGCTTCCATCACCATCAGGTGAGAAAACAGAACAGAACCATGTACTTCATCCTGTTTTCATGTTGCTTTCAGGGTTGCCCCAAGTCACAGAACCAGAGAATGAGGTTCTGCCATTCCCTAGGGCAAATCTAGAGGTGGGGGGGAAAAACCCCCAACAAACCAAACCAGACAAACGAAAAGGGATAAGCCTTTGGGGCACAAAAGCTTTTTGAGGTCACATAGGGTGCCAAAAGGGAAGAAAAAAATCTTTTCTTTTTTAAGCTTGTATCAATTGCTGGGGGTGCTATCCAGGGAGAAATACAGATGGAAGATTTTTGGAGGAATCAAAAGCTTGTTTCACCAGATAAGCATTAGGGGAGTAGTATATTCCTACATTGAAAAAATTTACACTTACGGACCACTTTTTCTGTGTTCAGATGCTTTCACTGACATTGATCTAAACTAATACTTTGCTTTAAGAAGTTTGGTTGTTCGGTGATCCTAAAAAGAAGGAAATACAGGTGTTGAATATAAAGTCAGCCTTGGTGAGGTAACCACAGTTATTACACAGACAGGTAGGACACAGTAAATGTCCTGTGTCCACACCAATGTGACAAGGGTGTAAGGGTGACAGTGGACCAAGAGTGCAGTCTATTAACTCTGAAAATGCCTCTTCTAGTTTTATTTTGTATTTGAATCAAAACTCTTTGTTGTTTATCTTGTGGTGTGTTTTTCCATCAACCTGCTTCTGTGATTCAACACGTGCAGGTGACGCCCAGTTGCCTGTTCTAAGGACAAGGATATTAACACTCCCTCCCGAGCTTGAGTATATACATGGACCTATGCATACATACACATATAAACACAATCACAGACAACACAGTGAAAAAAATTAGTGCTAGGAGAATGCAATGGTCACCTTTCTTCAGCTGTGTTAATCCCTTAAGTATGCTATTAGACTGGAAAACAAAAAAAATCCAAGAAATTTGTGGGTATGCCAAGAAGGAACAGTCACAGAACTGGCCTCAAGTTCAGCTGAAACCCACAACTGAATCACAAAGGTGGGAAGAAGATGAAAACATTTCCAGTTTGATGCTGCAGAAAACACAGCAACTACTTTGCCAAATCCCACTGTTGGTCTCTTTAATGTAGTTTCTTGGCTTCCTTTCCAACACCATTGGAATGCTTGAAAATCAGGTGTGAAGGCATGTAAGACACTGTTACAGGGCAGGTTTCCCTTCCTTTACCTCACCAGTTGTTCATGTGCACCCTGAATTCCCGAGGATTTCCACATCTGTGCTGACCACTCTGTGGCCGTGCTCACTCCAGCCCACAACCACGGGCAGAAGGCAAAGCTCCCTCTAAAAAAACGTACCTAAAAAGATATACCAGAGAGCCCCTCTAGTGATGCTTTGGCTACTGAATGCATACAGTGTGCAAAGAGAAGTTAAACAGATTATCACCCACGGTGCTGCACTGGCAGGGAGCCTCTTCTGCCCAACCTGCTTTGTGGAATATGGAGCAAGGGAGGTAAGACCCTGCATTTCCAAATGCATTTCTTTGCCTTACAGTTTAAATATTAAAACCACAGAGCCCTTTTTTGACTTTTTGAGGTATTTTGTAACAGCTTTATTAAACAATGATAAGAGTGAAAGACTGCTCGATGCACTTACATTGTTTTACAGGAAAAATACTTATGATTTTCTGACAGGAAAACCTTCTTCTATTACTCCCCCTTCTTTCTTCAAAATGAGTAATCCCACACAGAACTGGAGACTGACACCAAGCAACTACAATTTTTTTTTCCCCTCTAATTTTGAATAATTAACTGCAGACTTGCAGGTCTGTTTGTGGAATATTGGGAAAAGCTTATAAATAACTTTCTCAATTACTAGAATTAATAAGAAAACACCTGCACCCAGTGCTCCAGTATGCTTTTGTTTTTAAACCATCTATGAAAGATGTTCTGTGAAATCACTCAAAACAATTTTTTCATTCACTTTTTACATATTCCCCAACTACAGCTGGAAAAATTAGTCAAGTCTTGCATCTCCAAAGCATAAGACACAGGGTTTGTTTGGGGTTTTTTTCTGAGGGAGGGGGAGAGTGTTTGCTTGTTTTGGGTTTGGGGGTTTTTTGCTGCACTATACTACCTTGCATTATTTCTAAAAATATTTTAAAGTATATATAACCAGGCTTGCAATTGCACACGTCTACGGTGATTGGACTTGTAGGAGTAAACATCTTTATTTTACCCAGAATTAGACGTACAGACAGTAAAATCAGAAGTGACACTGGACCTGAGGAGCTGCAGCCGAAGTCAGGAACACCAGTGTGCTCCACCTCCCTGATCTGCCTGTCAGGCATATTACCATTACCAGAGGCACATTCCCATATATCCAGCACTGCCCTGCACCCTCTGATCAGAAACTCACCTTTATCCTTTCCAGTTCTGTATATTTTGAACAGACAGTCCTGTGTGCAAGCTCTAGGTGTCTATTTGTTCATCAGGTACTTCTCTTCCAACCCAGAAAATCAACTTTCATTTGTATTATTTTATGCTTATTATATTAAAAACACAAGAAAACCAAACTTAACTCCTCAAGCTGGGATATATGCCTTAAAGTTTTTTAAATATCATCTCCATATGTATCTATCCTCTCCAAATTCACATTTCAGGGAATATCAAACAGGATACAGTGATTTAGAAGGGTTTTAGCAATAGCTTAAAGAATCAAACAAAAGTTCAAGAGACAGACAATGGGAGCCGTAACCTTCACTTCCAGGGCAGTGTCAGATTTGGCAAGGGAGCTTCATTATTCCCGACACACCTGAGGAAACCCCAGTAACTCACCCACACTCCAGCCACACAAACAGCACCTGTAACTCTCCACCACCAACCCAGTTCAAAGGCTGACCTAAAAGAGGAGCCAAGTGGAGCCATCCAGGACTGGGCCCCACTCTTGGAGGGTTAGTGGGGAGAAGATAAACAGCATGGAGGAATCCAAGGGGCTTTGGTTTATCAAAGCCTCTGTGGCAGGGGCGCCAAGTGGCATCTTTACTTCCAGCCTCATAAAGTACTGTATTTACAACACAATCCTACAGCCTGTCAGCCCCATGATCCATCCTGTCCCGACACTGCCAGGAACAGCATATTTATTAGGGAATTACATAGTTCCATTCCTTCACTCAGGTATCTTCTTCAGAGAGCACAACCCCTCCCAGGGAGAGGCCAACACAGAGTACTTCAGGTTGACACTGATGCTGCTGGAATTTTTTTTAACCTAAAAAATGGTTTTCAAGACTAACACTGACACTTTTTTATAAGCATTAAGCTGTTTATCACAGAAAATATAGACAGCATTTTACCTTCCTCTAACTACCTGCAAAAATGTTTAATTCCAACAGTGGAACACTCTTATTAACTTTTCTAAACTCATTAGACCAATATAAAAATGCATCTGCTGGTAACAAGACATTATCAATATTTAAATATTTTTTAAAAAGCATGCAGTGGAATTTACATATACTGATTACTTTTTGCTTCTGTATTTTCTAAAACATTGACTTCTTTCTGTAAAGATTATAGGGGTTTGGGGTTTTAAGGTGAAATCTCTCTCAAAAATCAGAGGCACTGGAGACAAAATGGAAATTAATGTAAAACACGGGACACTGTAGTCAGTAACTTCTTAATTTCTTCTTCAAGAGTGAAATTTCTCTTTCAAAGACAGTATTTTATTTAGGAATGAGCTGTAGGAAACAACAGTCAATCCTAAGTAGCAAACCAGCACTTTCACTCACCACTTAGGCCTGATCAATCCCAGCCAGAGTGTGGGGTTAACATCCAGAGTTGTACTTCCACCAGATCCATATAAGCCTACACTAAAAAACCTCAAAACACAAGCCCAAAGACAGACTCAATGCCAAACAAGGATGGGATGGAGCAGTCCATGAATTCAATGCAGAGAGGAGCTAAACAACCCTCACTATCCACAAGCACAGCTGACAAAGTACCTGCCATCAGAAATGGGATTCTTGAAAACTGGATTTTCCCAAATTGCAATTTCCTAATTGATATTTGCAGGGGAAACACTGTTGCAAAAAAAAAAGTGTGGTGACACCACCAGTGACCACTGGCCACTGCTGTTTCACAGGTGGGTCCAGATCAAAAATAAAACCTAAAAAACTGCAGCACTCCTGCCTGAAGAAAGATTGCAAGCACTCTTCAAAGCTTAAAAGGAGAGAAAAAAGTGGGCAATATAAATTATACTGATTTAAATTTTTGCTCTGTTGTCACCAATTAAGCTGGTTTATCCTAAAAAGAAGTCGTGGATGCCAAGGCTGGGGTTTGGAGGAGCCAAAGCCTTGTACACAAGGGGCTCAGGTTGCTCCAGGCACAGGGAATGGAGGTGCAAAGGGAAGAGGAAGGGCTTCCTTGGTCCAGTGCTGAGGAGGCACTCAGAGGATATAAACACCTTCAGAAAAGAAAGGCAGAACAGAGCCAGCATTACCAGGAAAAAGGCTGGTTTCAGTTTGGATTCAGATGGGAGGCTGTGCACTGGGTAAGGAGGAACATGTGGGAAAGCTGATGCATTAAGAGTTTTAATTGTTGGCCTATCACATCACGTCTACGTCAGCTGACATCTTCATGAAATGAAAAAAAACAGTGTACAATCACATGAAATAAATAATGGAAGAGCCATTAACAGAATGTTTCTACAAACAAGAGAAAGTTCTGGCTACCCTGAGCCAATTCCACTAAAATACCTTCAATAATGAGTGGTATGTAGAACACAAAAGTGTACACGATAAATCAGTAAAGATTATAAGCCCTTCCGGGGACACAAAGAGAATAAGGAACGTTAATAGGAGAAAATTCAACACAGGCAAATGTAGGGTACCGTGCTCAGGAATAAGAAATCAAATACACAAATATGAAATAGGGAATAATTGGCTAGGCAGCTGTGTTGCAAAAAGAACCTGGAGGGCATGTGGACTGCAAAATGGATTGTTTAAAAAACAAAACAAACAAACCAAGCAAAAAAGAACAACAAACAAAAAAACCCCAACAAAACCCAACAACAATAAACAGGCAAGTGTTCCAGTGAGTATTATCAGCACTGTTTTAAATACATTATCTCAAAAGAGAGGTAATTACTCCATTCTGCTCCATTCTATGCTCTGGACATGCTACTAATAATACAAACAAAAAATAAAACCACTCCAGAAGCAAGAATTACATAAGGTTTGAAGGGAAAAAAGAAGACCCACTACAAAAATTTTCAGTGTATGTTTGATGAAGCTGGAAGAGAAAAGCTAGGACACAATGGTCTTGACTTACTGCCATCTTTCAGTTTCTTAGAATATGACAGTTTATGTTCTCACCTCTTACCTTCCTGGGCCTGAAAGTGAGAAATATCCTACAGACCAGAGAAGTGTGGAGAGAGGTCATCAAGATTTCTGAATTGACATGTTTGTTGCTGTCTGAGGAAGATTTTCTCTCAGCAGTTGAAACACCTGATCACTGCCTAAACAACCTTAGGGGTCTGTGGTTTAATCGAGCAGAAGCGAGTTAAAAAACAAACTTCAGCTGTGACTCAGCCTGGACCAGGTCTGTTTGCACACCAGAAAAAGGAGTGGTCCTAACCCCAGCTGGCAGGGCCTGAATATGCAGGGGCATTTTACTGAGCATTCATGGAGAAAAACTCATCACATGGTTGTGCCCTTGCTGGTGCCCAAAGGAGCTTTAGCACAAAGCTCTTAGAAGAAGGTGTTTTGATCAACTGCTGATTCCTGCCTTCAGAGCAGCACATGAGGCTATGCAGGGCCATGACCCCCCCAAGAAGTGGCTCTGCCCCATTACAGTGTTCCCCTGAATCACACAGTCGTGGATTTGTAAGTCTGCCTCCCTGAGCACAGCAGGCTGGTGAGGCCGTGCTGCAGGTACACAGGACCTGTCCACCCTGCATAACTTCTGAGTGTATTTTTCAATTTCCAGTACACCCAAAAGAAAGACAGCAAAAAAATTACAATATTTCTACAAGTTCCTCTGGCATCTCGTTCTTAGAACCAGTGTCAAGAGAGATGCTGGAAGTTGTACATATGGACTTCTGATTTATGTAATACTCCCAAAAAAAAGAAAAATTCAGGGCTACACAGCTTAAACTGGGCACCCAACAATCAAGGAGTATTTTTGCCTTTCACTTTCCTGCACCTTAGTGCCATTTCTAAAACTGGCTGTCAGGCAGGAGTGGCTCAATACCTATTTTTAAAGGTGAAGCTCAGACACTGTTGTGCTGGGCACCACAGAAACAACGCATTCTTCCTGTAGGAACAGCCGTATTATGAAACAGCAAGTCAGCCATAAGGCACATTCTGCATGACAGCGAAACAGCAAATTATCAAATAGCTACTCATTACAAAAACAATGCTCTTTTCTACACGATAAAAACTCCAGAGTTGGGTTTTTTTCCAGAGGAAAAAAAAACCACCTCAGTGAACATGCAAATGAGGACAAAGTGAGAACAGCACTTGGTATCTATCTGCATTTTCCAAGTTAAGAGAATGTTATTGGGAATGCAAGTACAGCACCCAGACACTGCACTCAGACATAGAGACATGCTGTTCCAGCTGATTTTGAATGGCAAATCCCATCCTTCCGTCCCAAAGCTCTGACATCTCTGAGCTGCAGCTTTTAGGGCTACCATAGTCAGTATTTCATAGGTCTTGGTAGGTTTCACCTCGAAGATAAGAAATTTACCCCTCAGTCTCACAGGGGCAGCAAAGGAGCCGTCATTTTCCAGCACCTGGAGGGACAGAATGTTTCTCCTAATTTAACAAAAACCCTCCACTTCCTGGCCTGTCTCCTTGCTGTCCTAGCTCTGCTCCCTGGTCTGCACCAGGTCCATTTCCCTTGTCTGGATGCACCAGCCCCCACCCAGATCTCTGATCCTAATGCCAGTTCCCTTAGGGAGCAATTCTTTGTCTCCTCTCTCCAGACTGGCCATTTCCACCCTGCTTCCTCCACCCTCCTCCAGGAGCCAGCCTCTGTTATCTCTGTGTCCTGGCATCTCACAGCTGCAGCCTCCAACTGCTCCTATTTACACTTTCCTTACCACCAGCACACCCAGCACCAGTTCTCCTCCTCTGTAATCCCAGGGTCTGCACAGTCCCAGTTCTCCTCCTCTGTAATCCCAGAATCTGCACAGTCCCAATTTATCCCCACTATGATCCCAGGATCTGCCCAGTCCCAATTTATCCCCCCTCTGATCCCAGGGTCTGCCCATTCCAAATTTATCCCCACTATGATCCCAGGATCTGCCCAGTCCCGATTTATCCCCCCTCTGATCCCAGGATCTGCACAGCACCCTCAGGAAAGATGAAATATTCAGCGATTACAGTTAGTAAACCCAAAGCATATGCAAATGCATCTTTTTGAAAACGTTTGTATCCTGGCTAAATTCAGATGCTTTGTCATGCAAATGGGAGAAAGACACATCCCTGGAATCAAATCCCTCATCTTTTTTCAATTACACTTCGAGGAAAGAGGCACATCGTTCTTCCTTGGTAGAAGTTGCAAAAACTTTTAAAACCTTGGAAAACACGTTTTTTCCTATGCCCAATTCTCAAAACGAGCCACATTTCAACCAAGCCTTTACACACAAATTAAACAAATGGGCACAAGGGTTAGGTATGCCATTATAAATTTTGCCCCAAACACTGAAAGTTCAGCAAAGTTATGAAAATGTTGCTTGGCTACTTTAGTTTCCAAGCATTAGTGATTGTTTCTGTGCAGTGTTTGATCTCCATGGCAAAGGCAGCTGCAGTGAGTGGTCTGAGCTGCAGCACACACATTACCTGGAACAACCTGTGCAGTGTAAGGCACCACCTGAAGCACTATGGTCACCCATACATACTGATAAATAGTTACTCTTTCCAGAACCTTCCTTTCGGTGCGAGCCATTAAAAAGTGTATTCCTGTAAAACAACAGAAAGTGGTCTGTTTATAGACTCCCGGAGCAATACAACTGCAACTTTTACAAATTAGACCTGATGGATGAAATCAGTGTATAAATCTCAAGTCTAAACTTTCTTAAACAGGCTAGATTAAACTACCAGCTTTGTTTTCAAAAGGCAAAAAACAAGAGATAGCATCTTTCAGCATCTGAACCTGAAGCTCACCACTGCCTATCACAGAGCAACAACTGATGACTGTACCTTTTCTTAATTTTTTGTAGTCTACAAACATTACTGGGAAAAAAGGTACTGAACTTCACAAACTCATACAATGCAGTCTTTTCCAATCTGAGGGGGGAAGGAATTTTTCAAAAAAGGAAAAAAACCCCCAAAAAAAAACCCCGAACGACACACTCATATAAAGGAGCTACTGTACATCCAAATAGCCCACCACCCAAAACCGACCTGAGGAGAAACAACATTTTGATCACACGTACTTTTATAACTAATCAAATCACAGTCTCCAGACATCCAGTTAGTTTTTTAACCAAAATCTGCTTGTCTGCTGAGCCCCAATAAGGTAAAGGACTGCCTGGGAAAGAATCAGTTTAGAAGACCACTGGAAGAGCAAGACAATTGAATTCAAAACACAGAGTCCAGTCAGAACTTGGCTTTTCTTTTATGCTCTTTTAAACTACTTTTCTGCATATGTATTTTCAAATTGAAGTATTATTTACATATAAACTGAGAGCTGCACTTGCAAATAGAACTCATAAGCTCTGGTCCTCCTCTCCCTAAGATTAAAAGTTCACAGAGTTTCACCATTCAATGAAACGTCAAAAGGTCCACACTCCTAGTCTGAAATAGTTCCATTTTAAGGAACAAGGACAAGAAATAAAAATCAAAGAATATATCCAGTTGCTGTGAAGAGGTAACACAAGAGAATGTACAGAAAACTTAGGTTTCTTTCCTCTGACAATGTACGTTGGTCTTTATACGGCACCTTTACAGTGGTGAAGAGCCACTGTCGCACACAACTTTTCCACCCTTCATGCAACAGGGAGGCCTGAGCCCAGCACCGAGGCACAGAATGAGAGGAGGGGCCACAACAGATTCCTGTGATTTTAATCTCTTCACCTTCTAATCACAGGTATTGTGTGTCCCCAGTTTTAGTGTTCCCCAACTGTGCTGTGCAGCACCTCCCTGGCAAAAGATTAGGTACTTTTGTCCCTAAATTCATCTACCCACAGTTCACACGTGTTGTTGAGCTACATAACACAGAGAATTTGCCCCAGAGGTCAAGCAGAAGGGACAAAGAGCCTAAAACAAATGCCATGCTGGAACTGAAAGTTTGCCAAGGGCTACTATAAATGACTGGCAAAACTTGTTCATTTTAACATCAATTACATAACCTCAGAGGACATAAATACTAAAGGCAGAACACAGTCAGATACCATGCTACAAAACATACTTGGCACTGGACTGTTCTGCAAAATAAATCACAACACGTATTACAAACAACATCTGAACAACGCACATCTTTTCCACACTTGATAAATACTCTTTTCACACCCTCGTCCTGTCACTGGCACGAATCCTCATGGGAAAGAAACACGTTCCACACCATCAGGCCATCAAAATCCGAGGTAGTGCAATATTTTTAAAAATATATTTCCTTAATTATTGGGAGATCTGTTACTGGCTAGAAATTTTAGATACTGAAAACCTTGAGGAGACAAGCCAGCCTTAAGTTGCACATTCTGTTCTAGAAACTTTTAAATTAAATGTAATTATAATCCCGCTCCTCTTGATTAAATAAGTACTTAATGAATCAAGTCAAACATATACATTTTTCTCTGCGGTTCACAAATTAACACAGTCTCATGCATAAGTTGGAGCTGTATTTTTGTAGAGATATTTAACTGGAAGGCAACTTTTTTCTTTGAACAGAGCAGAAACTCTTGCATCACCTCAGGACAAGCCATGCATGGCTGCAGGAGTGTCCTAAGAGAAAAAAAACGCCATCACAGCTTTTTTGATGTCAGACAGAAATCGTATGAAAATAGCCAGGACGTGATCTGATCTACCAAGAAGAGACTTTAGCAGATGTAATACAATATAAATCTTGAATGTAGACTATATAATGGTATTCTACATCATAAACCGAGTGTTAAAGACTTTTTGCTTTTTTTGTGTTTTTGTTTTTTTTTAATCAAAGCAAAAGGGGGCAAGAGGATGTTTCTGAATTCCCAGCCGTGCTCATTTTTAAGTAGATGATACCGTGAAATTTTTTATCTCTCAAGTCCATGGTGTAAAAAAAAACCATTTCAGTGTTTTGCATAAAATAATCTACATGTGAAGAACCCACATTTCCAGCTGTTCGTTATGAGTGGGAAACAACGTGTATTTAAATCGAACAGCACCATCTAGCAGGTCCCCCATAACTTCACTTAGGAGGGCAGTTGCTACTTGGCAATAACTCAGTTTGGCAAGCTCGCCCTGAAAATTATTAAGCATTTTCATACCACATGAAATATTATGTGCTCTACGGCACCAGAAGCCCTGAAGAAAAATCAGCTACACTGAAAGAATTAGACTGAAAAGAGTCTAAAGTTTCAGCCCCATGGCCAGAGCACTTGAGTGTGTGGCTGCTATTAGGTAGTTTTTGCAAAGCAGAGTTAAACGAACATGATCTTCATCTGATCCAACACACAGCAGTCCTATGGATCTGTTTTCAGGCCCACTGTGAGATCCCACTGTGCCCTTCAGTGATTTACCCAGTGTATTGACAGGCACCCGCAAACATGCAGCACAAGGAAATGGTTTAATTCTCTAATTCTGCCACACCAAATAAACAACTCTTCCACGATCCAGTTAAGCAATTATTTTTAAGCAGTTATTTTTACAGGCACCCCTACACTGGGGTAAGAAGTGCCCACTAGCTGATGCGGTCTCAGTGCCCAAACTGTGTGTGAGACCGACACACACCTCGCCATGCCCTGCATCTCCCCCCCTGCAGCCAGAGGTGCCCGGCCTGTTCCTGCGCCAGGAAGCGTGCATGCCAGCCTCTGCTCTTAGGAAGTCTCTTAAAAAAGAAAACCAAAACCAATAGAAAAAAAAAAAACAAAACGCCAAAAGAAACCACCCAGCATTAAAAAAAAAAAAAAAAATTAAAATAAAAACACAAGGGACAAAAAAAAGTATCAAACACCAAACCCAACAAACCGATAAACCAAATAAAACAAAGAAACTTTTGGGTGAAGGTTGGAGACAGCAGCGCCCGAAGGGAACTCGCGGCGCCGGCCCGGCCGCGGGGCGATGCGATGGTGGGGACAGAGCGGGGCTGTGCGGGGCTGTGTGCGGGGACAGAGCGGGGCTGTGCGGGGTCCGTGAGCGGGGCTGTCTGCGGGGTCTGCCCTGCGGGAGCCGGGCAGCCCCACCGCCCCCGCCCGGCCCCCCCGCCGTGCCCGCCCTGTCCCCCCCGTCCCCGCACCGCTGTCCCCGGACCCGCAGCACCGCCACGACAGCCGGACCCGGCCCGGGGAGCCCCGCGCTGTGTGCGTGTGTGTGTGTGTGTGTGTGTGTGTGTGCGGGCTGTGCGGGGCTCTGGGGGTTGTGCGGGGCTCTGGGGGCTGTGCGGGGGGTGAGGGGCTCTGAGAGCAGTGCGGGCTGTGCAGACCCCCGGCCCCGACGCGGGGCTGTGAGGGCTGGGCGGGGCAGTGCGGCGCTCTCAGAGCTGTGCGGGCTGTGCGGGGCTCTGAGGGTTGTGAGGGCTGTGCGGGGCAGCGCGGACCCCCAGCCCTGCCGCAGGGCTGTGCGGGGCCGTGCGGGGCTCTCAGGGCTGTGCGGGGCAGTGCGGGCTGTGCGGGGCAGCGCGGAGCAGTGCGGGGCCGTGCGGGCTGTGCGGGGCTCTCAGGGCTGTGCGGGGCAGCGCGGAGCAGTGCGGGCTGTGCGGGGCTCTCAGGGCAGTGCGGGGCTCTCAGGGCCGTGCGGGGCAGCGCGGAGCAGTGCGGGCTGTGCGGGGCTCTCAGGGCTGTGCGGGGCAGTGCGGGCTGCGCGGGGCAGCGCGGACCCCGCGGCGCGGCCCTTTGTCCGGGCAGCGCGGCCCCCCCGGGGCGGCACAGCACAGCACGGCCCGGCCCGGCCCGGCGCGGCGCTGCCGGCGCGCTCGTACTCACTTCTCCCTGGCCTGGCTGTCGGACGGGACGCTGCTGTTGCTCTTGCCTTTGCCGTACATGCCTGCGGAGCGGCGCCGACTGTCACGCACCTGTCAGCCGCCGGCCGCCCCCCCCGCCCCGCGCCACGTCGCCATGGCGAC